>JARJCQ010000146.1:0-127185 GCA_029281465.1 Mycena epipterygia | reverse complement strand
GTCGGGGTCAGAAGGGATGCAGGGCGAGACGAGGCTCATGGCAGTGTGGAAGAAAACGTGGTGGCTTGCCCGGCTTTGCCGTCATAGTCGGATAAGGTGTCAGTACAGCGGCTGTGTCACCCTATTTATGGGCGGCCGCTTCGCGGCCTCGAACCCCTAAATCACATTAATTACTTAACCGTTCTATAACGATTACCTTCGCGATTCTCTGCATCTCTTTGATTTCATCCCCATATGAGCTAACCCCTCCCGTTCTTTGTTTTTGCGCCGTATCTCAGCACTCAAAAATCCCACGAAAGGCTGCGCAGTGCTCACAGCCTTCCAAGATTCTTATCTAACTCCGTTCGTCAATACTCTCACCGTCGCCGAAATTAACACTCTTCGAGCTGCGTCCCAATGCTAAAGCCGTTGAGTCTGACCCATTCTGCGGTTGTTCAAAGCAAAAGAATGGTCTCATGATTCAACAGGGGTCTGGTGAAATTGACGCGGCAGGCGCGGCATTGACGCGCGACTGACGCGGCAACTGGCGCGCTGTCTCTCACCGAGCACACATCACTTGTTTGACCCCGCAAACCATCCACACAACGTTTTCTAGGCTAAATACACCAGCGGAAGTCAAAAAACCCTTACCTAAAATGTGGTCAGTACAACCTCAACCGTCTCTAATTAGCAACTAATTAGTGCTAATTAGGCCTGGTTGGCCTTGTCTGCACCAATGTACATTGCCTCCCAGCCGCTCAAATATGAGGAAAATGTGAATCTGAGTAGCATACATGAGTCCGCATCATGAATAATGTTTGTTGTGGTACTAATTTACTAAAGTTACGCAGCCTGATGAGAACCGTACCGATCCCAGTTTCGCGGAGCCTTTCCAATGCGCAACAGATTACTAGGGACTGTAAAGATGAACATATGTCTGTACAGTGACCATGTCCGGTTATCTCCAGCCGGTCTTTGGTTCAAGAGCAGCGTGAATTCAAGTTGGCCGAGGTAAAGGTTGCGTTTATCGAGATAACTCTGTCAGAGTCGAACTAGGTTCCTGTCTAGCGAATCAAGCTGAGACCCTACTATGGCTACTGGGCCTTTCCCTCATTCAACTAACTGAAGAAGGAGAAACCATGCACAAGTTCACATAGCTTTTACGACTGGACTCACTGATCAATTATGAATGATTTTAGATTTACACTTGTACTTTTTTACATGAGACGCAGACCCGCTTGCTTCATTCATCCATGAATAAAATAAGATGGATGGAATCTGCGCAAGAAGATTTCTAAATTAATTCAGCAAAGGTTTATGATGCTTATGAGTGTTGGCTCGGTAAATCAGGACGTGTTATCTGCAACTCAGACTATGTCACTACTGCAAAATAAATTGCCCAGTTTTAGACTTAAACCATGGGTGTTTAAAATATCATATTTGGAGCCCAACCTCGCACCCAACTTGGTGCCCAACCTCGCGTGAAGTTAGAACATGAAATAGTTCGGGACTCTAAGTTGGATGTCAAATAGTACTCCAGCCTCCGGACCACGATTTGACATCCAATCTGGACCCCAGCTTATGTTCCCGCTCGGTTTGGCCCACCCATTGCCCTTCCCGGGACCAAATCACAATATGGCCCATATTGGACTTAGGTTGGAGTCGAAATTGGGTCTGAACTTGGGTGTGAAATAAGATATTTAAAACACTCTATTAGAACTATGAACGTGCGTGTGCACTACTAGATAACGTGAGGCCAATGTTGAAGAGTCCCAAATTGAACCAGTAAGTCGACAGAAGTCGTTGCGGAGCAGGCACAAGATGATCATGAACAATTATGGACAGAAAGTGTTCGATGAATGTTGTTAAGAACTCAGTAGTGTGCAGAGGACCAGTAGGTGAAGGGACAACATTTCTCTCTAAGTCAGTCCGACTGGGCCGATCTGTTGGAATTATTTGATTCCAAGGTTCGAACTCGCTGTCCGTTCCAGCTCATTGTTTGCCTATCGTACGCTTTTCAACGCACTCTATATAGGTCAAGCAAGCTACTTGTTGTTCTCAACTTGTCCTTAGCTCTTCCTCAACACGATCCACCTTCCACCGTCTATGCACTAACGGAGCACTTCTCATCAATTTTCGGGTTGAGTGATATCACACATAGTGCATTTACAGACAATTGAGATTTACTGCATGACTACCAACTATGTCTGTATTTTAACGATACCGACACCGAAAACTGCAATATTTTGGTCAAACTGGCACCAACCGCGACACCATTTGAGATCTCAGTATCTCAATTGAATTATTTCCTGCATTTCTTTTCTTCCATTGAGCGCTACAGGATACAGGATCTGTCAAGGCATTGTATTGAACGAGCCACGATCGGAACGGGGAGGACCACATCTCAACTCATGACCAAAATTGAACCTTGAGAAATGGCTTGTTGCATCGTCCTAGGAATGATGAGCCCGTTGGGCGCATGCAATTTTATGTTCTGCAATTAGTTGGTTGCACTCATTCTGAGATGGACCGGCATCAAAGACCGAATACCCGAATAATATGAGGCTCGTTGCTCTGATATCTCTTTCAATGATTCCTTCTAAGTACCGACGAGCCATGTGCCTCTACCTGAAACATGACTTAAATGAAGTTGACTGTGCTCTGATCTTTTTCAGACTCTTCAAGTCAAAGTTGACTCGCAGGAATTAACAGGCACCAATTATGTACTGTTTCTATCCACATCTACCCCCCATGCAGCTGAAAAATGGTGGTTGATTCGGCCGAATCTTCTTGTTCAATTGTAGCTGTGACTGTGGTATGTGCAAAATTTGATCTGGGTTGAAATGGGCTCACCGATGTTCGTCTTGTTCCCCATTTTTCAGCAAGTTAACCTTGTGCTGCACATACATATGTATTTTTTAAAGTCTTCATGTTAGGCTGGTCATCTGGCTCCACTCTGTGATTCGTGTGAAAAATAAAGACTCATCCAATCTTGTGTCAATTGAATCCATGGCAAGATACAGGGGGAAAAAATCCGTGAATGGGTAGGTAGAAATGGTAGATAATCATGATCCTCGGAGGTTTCTTCCTGTGTGCACTGTTAATTGAGAGTAGTACTAGGTCCGAAACACCATAATTTCACTGTGGAATGGAGCTGTATTGCAACTATACAACGTGCCAGAACATGCCTAGGCAACGCGGAGTTGACGCGGCAGTGGCTGTGTTGACGCGGCGTTGACGCGCACCGGCGCGGTACTGACGCGCATTGACACGGTGCTGACGCGCATTGACGCAGCAGCGGCGCGCACTGGCGCGGCAAGTGACGCGGCATTGACGCGGCACCCACGCAGTATCGGGCTTTTTTAAGAGGTCCTACAAGTATTGAAATATCAGTATACATGTTCACAAACGTTCCTAGCCTCACGAAGGTCACAAAAATGACAAACCAGGCTGACGGACTTCATGTTTCAGCTTGCAGGAATACATATTAACCCTGGCACTCCTCACTTTGAGTGTCAGGCCTTCTCTGACAGGTCCTGGAGGTCATTTCGAACGTCGTACATACGTCAGAAATAGCGGCGGCAAGTTTTAAAATGCCGCGTCACGCCGTGTCAATGCCGCGCCGGTCCGCGTCAATGCCGCGCCAGTGCGCGTCAGTGCGCGCCTGCCGCGTCAATTTCTCCGGACCGATTCAACAGCCTTAATTCATGGTGGAGAGTGTTTCTCGCTATCTCCGGGATCTCATTTTCGCCTGCGAACACGACTGCTGCATAAATTCGCGTTCCACCGGAGTTTTATGCACCTCTTGATCCCACCGTCCTCCCGGTGCCCCTCGCTCTGGAGCGTCTCCTTGCCTAGTATTACGCACCTGTCACACAATCGATTCCTCTGGAGAACAACATGCTGAGTTGTTCTTTCTCAGCACCCAAATACATTCAAAATCGGGACTGAATTCCAAAAAAATCAGTTCAATCTCGCATGCCTCTTGGAATTTCTCCGATGCCTCAAAATTCTTGGCCCAATTCCACACGGAGTCCAAACATCTGTTCATTCTACGCTTTTTCACTGGCGGCCCTGTTCTCACCACTCTTCTCCAAGATCAATTCGTTGTGTACAACTGACATTTTCAAGCCGCACTAGCAGCCACCTGCGAATATATCACGGAGGAGTTGAAAATTATGAACACTTGACCTCAAGGGACCAAGTACGACCTTTGAGGACCTCCCATACCAGATTTCAACGCAAAGTGATGTTTCAGCCGAAGTTAAGTACACGAACTTTAATCGGGATTACACCGTGTGAGCCATATTTCTTAACTTTGCCTCGCCACCCACACTCGCCACCGCTCGTTTTCCACCAAATCCCCACCATTTCACGACTTCATGGGCTCTTTATACTTCCCCGATGCGTTGCATTCACCTCTGATATAGCGCCGCTCAAAGAGCATGGATGCCACTGCACACGACAGCGAGGAAGATTTGGCTCGCATTCTGATCAGCCGCGGTAAAACACCTCTGTATCCAATGCGCTATTCAAACTATGGGTCTGGCACTGGACATGGGCGTTCTTGGTTACTCACCCCATGCTTAAAAGCCTTGATCACCATTTTATCTATTTTACTTCCGGCACAACATTGGCCATTACCTTAAAACACGCCATTTCGGTGTCGTAGAAGTCCAGGATTTTTTGAAAGGGTTGCTAGTCCCTACGGATGGAAATATATGGTCAGTCATATACATATATCTACCAATAGTCGACCTTCACTGTATCCTGGGTCTACATGTCTGTTTCCTCTGGCAACGCACTTGGTTTACCGACATGTGCCAAAGGCAGCAGTCTCCCCCTTCCAAGGCACGGTTGTATACCCTCCTTTTACATAGGATGTACATATAAACTATCCACAATCCCATATGTGTACCTGATGTTTGGGATCTGGATACATTTTGAGCTCAGTCTGGGCTTCAGCGGCCTATGCGGTGAGGTGGCCGAGTACCCTGTTTGTTGCCTTTTTGGGCATGCGAGCAAAAAAGAATTCATGGTAGGACTATAGTCACTCCTAAAATTCACTAAAATATTTCTAATCATTCATAGGATGTATGCCTTTGATTCGTAGCCAAAACCGCCGTGAGGCTCGCTCACGGCGCCCGAGAAATGACGACATTTGCTAAGGTGGCCGAGTACCCAGTGGCCAATAGTACATCCTTTCGCATGCGTGGAATGTCTGGCCTGGATTCTGAGGGCACACAATGTGTGGATCTGCTGCGTTTCGTGCCTCTCCCCAGATTTCTTTTGCACATTCCTGGACGCTGGCTGCCTCAATTGATCAAATTCCACTTTGTGCTCCTGTCGCAATCACCTGGAAGGACTGCGAAATCTGGCCAGACTCCCATTTTTTTGAGGCGAGGCTGCTGTTCACGAACTTCAAAATTACCGCTTCCTTTGGTTCACACCATTCTGGAGACTTCATGGCTCTGTTCGCCATGGTGCATGTGGTGCATTTCGTCCATCAGCTACTTGACATTTTGATTGTTGGGTTTTGGCGTTTTGTTGATGTTGTCGCATTGTTGATGATTTTTGTCAACGACGGTGAGCTCGACATTGAGCTTGAAACTTTTGAGGGGTATGCGGGATGGGATGCAGGGATGGAGGTCTTGCTTGGGTAGGAAGGGATTTGAGTTTGGACAAACTGCCAAGTCATGCATCAGGAAAATCCAAAATTGCTACATAGACCAATATAGACCTATATAGACGTCATAGTCGATATAGCAAACAGGCCACCTATATAGAGAGGGGGGACCTTTGTTCGAATTTTATAGACCATCACAGACCATCATAGTTGGTGTTCCATCTTTCATAGTTGCCATAGTCAGAGCACTCATAGCACTCATACACTGTGTTCCGACCCCATGTAGATGCAGACTGCGTCTATGGACGTAGACACAGTGTAGACGGATGTAGACACATATATTAGTCTACGTGCGGGCGGCTACACTGAGTAGACACATAGGTCTACATGTGTCTACCTGTGTAGACAAATATAGATGGAGGTGGACCAATGTAGACTCACATGGAACTGGCCAAACTTACCAATTTTATTACATTCTGGTCAACTTCTGGCGATCTGTGTCTGAGGTGTGTCTACGTGCATAGACGGAGGTAGCCACGTGTAGACACACGTAGCCAAACGTAGCCGAATGTAGCCGAATGTAGCCGAAGTCCAGCTACCTCACATAAGAATACGTAGACACACGTAGCCAAATGTGTGTCTACGTTCATTGATGTTGCCTCGACAACCCTGTCTACCCACGTAAGAATACATAGACACATGTAGACAAGGTATGTCTACATGGGGTCGGAAGGCAGTGATAGTCGCGAAAGTCATAGACCACCAAATGAAGAAGGAAAAAAAGGGTATCACAGCAGGCACCATTACAGCTTCGTAGACGTTTCAGTTCAATAGCAGGTACATTATTTGAAACTAATGAGTCGAACGAGACAAATAACATTGAATATCGACACTACGCGGAATTGAACTCACGACCTCGCGAGAACAGTAAAATCTCTTAAGTGACAGAATAACCACTATGCTAAAGAACCATTGGTATGAATGAAACTAACAGCACCTTATTAGTCCTACACTCACCCATCACCATCCACACCCTGCTGGCTCTGAGTCTCTGGCATCTCAACTTCTTAAATGTGGAACTCAAGCACAATGTGCCATCCTGCAGAAAAAAAATGAGACGGCATACTCATGCAGCTCAAGTGATGGGGCCAGGTAAGATGTCTAAAAATAGACCAAAAAAATCAAAGTTGTAGAGCTCAAAAAGCTCTACGAAAGTCATCTAGGGTCAAATTTTGTCTAAGGGCTTTGTTCTCCTGCAAATCACCAAATACTTTCCCAGAGCCGGCGGTTCAACTCTGCAATCTTGACCACATTCCTTTGCACTCATTGTACCTAGAGCGATGATAACTTGAGAAGGCTAATGATCCTTTTGACCAATATCTGGCATCTGCAAAACATTATTTCCCAATTTTAGGTGAGTTGATACATAGACAGTCATAGCTCACAAAAGACAGATATAGCCCTTCAATACACCCCCATAGAGAGTCATAGAACATTGTAATAAAGGACAACCTGTATAGACAATCATAGCTCATGATAGACATATATAGCTCTTCATACACTCCCATAGACCATCATAGACCCACATAGCCAGCCATGTGTCTATGATAGCATTTGGGTTTTTCCTGATGTGACAGCATTTGCCGCATTCACGTTGTTGGCCGAAATTCCGGAGTTGTCACGTTTCGGCGTTTCCTACTTAGTCGCGTTGTGGTGTTTTGGCGGCACGTTGTCGCGCTGTGCAACGCCTGACAACGCGACAATCAAACTGTCAAAAATCTGATGTCGACTCTTGGGTGTTCTGTAAGATAGGCGCAAGTCACTCTCTACGAGGATCATGTGATCAAACCGTGACATCGACAAGGCTCCAGCCACAAAACATTGGGTCACAAAGTAGAACCGAGAAACAGTGTATTTGAGTCTTTTGAAGAGATCCCTGGTCTCAGAATTTAAAAATATCAATTATTGGTGAAGCAGTATAAGAGCCTGTACGGCAAAAGATTCACGCAGAATCTCGGTCTTCAATCCTGTGGTAGGCCCAAATTTTCAGCATGTTAATTCAAGCAATGGTAACACTAATGATATAAAGTGGCTTGGGAATGCAATTTACCCTTGAGAAAGAGAGCTACGGGTCATTCAAAGTCCCAAGATTTTGAATTATTTCCTTATAAGGCAATAAAATCTGGCCAGATTCTGTTGCCGTACAGGCTCTAAGATTTTATTGACTCATTTTTTTTTGAGTGTAGAAATGATTGTTTTCACGTTTGGGCATGGTTTAAGTTTCAGACAACCAAAAAAAATTGCCACTTATGTAATGTTCTCACGGCCCATATATGGTAGCACCACCCAGGACAAACACTCTTACATATTGTGGATAATTGCCCTACGGCGGAGCCTGGACACCCTTTATCCCTTCCTGCATCTGATAATTGAGCTCGTAGCACAGTGCAGGGACGCCCATGCTTCAGTCAACGTGATAGGGGGCTTGGTGTTGTTTGACTAGAACTTCGGCCATTTCAGGTGTGATCCGGAGTAAATAGGCACGCTCTCCATCCTTGAATGCGACTTTGTGTCGATGCGCTCTTTGCGAGGCCATGCCAGCGGCACAACTCCAATTTTCCCAACTCACTCCTCCGTCTGAATCTGACGTCCCATTTTCCGTGCTGCTCCTCATACCGCCAAAATTCACCCAGGATGACTCATACCGCACGCTCTCGACGGTGAGCAACCCCAGTCGGATGATGAAGGTACCCAATGCCGCCTCCCTCGCATCCATCTCCATCCCTGTCAGGCACGAGTCCATGGTTCTCTTTGGCAGGTGTGTCCCCACCATCATGCGCAGCTTAATACCTCACCCTTGTCCCCAGATAACTTGGGCGCATCTGCCGACACGCTCACAGCACCACTCAACGGCATCCGCATGTTTGACATCCACTTGCGCATAAATGCCGGAAGCACCTTCGTCACCCACCATGGCACCGTCTACCAAAAGGAACTTTGGTTCCAGTCCGATTTAGAGAACATCGATGAAACGCTGACTATAATCCCGCAGGTGAAAGATATATCACAAATACTCAAAATGAGTATCAGAAATACACCAAATCAACACTACAACACCACTATCAAACATGCGAGGTTCGGGGTTCCAGCCAAGTATTAGACTGTTGCAATTTGAGGTTTTACTATCTATGTAACTTCTTTAGCTAATGACACAATTTGACAATCTAAGTCCGTCTTAGGCGCTTTACGCGATCTATCGACCTTAGGAAAGTGTCTTTATGCAATGTAATGGAATGTGATTCGATTGGGACGGTCAGAGGACCTTGGAGACCTGGTGAACTTGTATCTGCCTTGTTCAATGATTCTTTAGCTAAGGCTGACTGGTCGTCGTTGCAGTGAACTAATGCGCCTTATATTCTATTCTCACTTGTTCCACACGTAAATCAGGCCTTATAGACCTTAGTAACACGCGTCACTCGCAATAATATCCAACAAAACGTATATTTGAACAATAACACACAAAAGAAACTTTATAGGCTTCCCAATAGTATTCCGAATAGATGCAACACTTCCAAGACGGCACAACTGGTTCAGCGTGAGCGCGGCAGGAAAGGGGAGAATCCACTGGCGTCCTACTGAAATCCTATGGGTATTTATACTACGTAGGAACCCATATACGGAAATAATGTTACAAACGAAATAATACTCTATCTGGTATGGTTATGGCTAGATATATTGCCCACGGCTAAACGGAACTGATTCTTGGTACATTCTGTGATAAATATGGAAGAGATTTAATAAATAGGTCCGAGAAATATAAGAATTGGTATATTTGGGACAGAAACCATGCGGTCTCGCCCTGGTTTATCAGCCTATCGTTGCCAAGACATGCGATCCTTATCGCAACGCCTTGTTTCCGCAGTCAAGGCCATGCAACCATCTATTATTAGCATGCCTATCCGACTTTATCCGAAACATCGGTCAAAGCGAGCCTTTGCCGGGCCTCGGCAAGGACCCAGACCTCTGGTCCATCATGTGCGGCCTCGAGATGTTATCGATGCCAAGTGTAACACACATGGTTCGTTCTCAGATGCCTAATCGGGTTTCCTTCTAGAACCATCTAGCCGTAGGAACGCCTGTACTGTTTCCTCTTGGTCCTTCGTGCTCTTGGGCCCTCCCTGGTACTTGTTGTAGTTCATAGACGGATAATAAAGACCATATCCTTGATAGGAACGTGCGGAGAAACCCCAATTCGATTATAGAATGGTTGGGAACTCTTTAGCTAAAGAACGGTATCTTCAATAAACTCTGACCAACTTGGCGGCCGTCCTCTATATGAAGCTCCAGACTTCGGCACACGTGTAATTCCTTAGCTACATGCTCGGATCTCACACTAGCTCGCGTTTGGTAATGATATGTAAATAGCAGTTTCTTTAGCTAATAGGTATACAGCACTTGTGAAATTGAAGAATTTCACGGCTGGCCATTTAGCCTGCTTATCATCTCCCCATTTCATAAATATTGACTGTCCCCAGTCAACCTGTTTTCTATTTTGACTTTAAGCGAGTGTTTTTCACACCTGCTGACAACTTGTTCCCAATTGGGAAGAATCCGATCACGTCGTTCCACGGAGTCAAATCGTGATGGAGGATCATGTCCCCTTTCATCTTTTGCCCGTTTAGGTCGTACGGTTCTTACTCCGATTAACTGCAACTTGAGCCATGCTTAGCTATCCTCGGGTTCGACTTTCTCAAGTCTACACCTTTCCCCTGTGTTCCTTCCGTCTTTGGAAGTATCATCGTCATGAAAAGGTAACACGGATGTTTTAGCTATAGTCTTTATTTTTCCAAATTTCTCCAGAATATTTGAACTCTTAGCTTCAGAGACCCTCCTTATGGCGCCTGATTCAAACTCCGCAGCTTGCGTGAGAGAGTTCGGCGTTTAACCGACCTCTCGATCGGTTCCCGTGACTTTTTCACTTTTTCACTTTTCCCACCACAACGAACTATAACGATGGACGAGTCTGCCCCCCAGTGCCTGGCAGAAATCGTCAATACTCGCACTTTCTCTTCCTCAACACCTATTCCCAGCCTTCCAGCGTACATTTTCCGTGCCGCCGACTTGATTGCCCCAAAAGACGCGCCTGACTACCCTCTTCTCCCTGAAGAGGATAACTCGTATATGTTGGACGACGCCGAGAAGGAGTCCCTCCTTTTCTTGGACACGCCTTTCGTCGCACTGCTTTTGCCCTTCGCAATCGTCCCAGCACGTATTGCGCGTATAAACCCTGACTACATTATTGGCCTCCTCCGCAAATCTCTTTTCGCGTTTGTGAGCTCAAAATGGTGTTTTTTAATTCACAGGCTTTTATTGACGCGTCTTTCTTTAGCGTATTTTCGCCAAATCGCGCCCTTTCGTCCCCCAGTCTCCTATCCAGACTCAGTTGGTCGTTGCTCTCTTTGGAGTCATAAAGGCGATTCCACCCCACTTGGTGGACAAGAACTGGTTCGATCTTGATCCTACTCTCTTGAATTTGGACCCACTCCCCGTGCGTAACAAGAGTTTTCCTTATTAACACCTTTAGCTAATGTTTTACATTTCTGCAGGCTCATAAGCTCCCTGTTAACTTCGCACTTCCCCGCTTTCAGCTCGTCCATCCGCGACCGAGATTCGTCCAACTCGTTGTAGATAAAGAGGACGAAGCACGTTTCAGGGTGTTGTGGGCAAAAGAGGTGTACGACTTCGCACATTTCTTGGGTGTCCAGCCCAAGTCGTCCCGATCTTTCCCGATTGAGTTATTGAAGAAGGCTATCCTTGGCGCCCTTCCAATTCTCGTACGCCTCGTTGTCCTTATTTTCACGCAGCGCTCCTGATTTATTTTCCACTTTTAGCGCCAGTTTCATCAAGAATAATGTTGTAAATGGAGTCCCTTCCTCGGACCTGGTTACCCGCTTCTGCGGCACCCTTTATCAACTTATTCACAAGGCATATCCGGAAGGCTCGGAAAATCCCCGAACTACTTCACTTAGTCGCAAGTTTAGGAGACAACATCGTAAGCCCCTTTTATTTCTCCTATCCTTCTTATGCGCCCTATTGACGACCGACTCCCTCAGGGCACTCGTCTTCCTATCAACTTTGCTCTTCCCGTTACATCGACCCCGTCCGACGAATCAGGACCGTTCCCTCAGTTTGGGGAGGATTCTTTTCGTACCCGGGTGGAGGAAGTCGATGGGACGGATGAGGGCCGTTCACCCCTTGTGCGTCCTGCTCGTTTCCGGCGTTCTCGGTCCCGCGCGTCTTCACGCGGTCGTACTCCTGCACCCAGGAGTCTCGGCGAGATAGGTTCGTCTTCTTCCATTCTAGCTCGTCTTTAGCTAATGAGGAACGTACCCATTTTAGATCTCGACCCTGAAGGCGATAGTCTCATTCCAGCCATTGAACAGATGCCCGAGCCTGTGGATGAAAACCCAGAGGTTGTTGGAGGTCAAGACGGAGACGGTGGAGGAGGGGGCGGAGGAGTGGATGACGGTGAAGATGAGATCGAGGAGGACGTCCCATTGGTGCGCCCAAATTATTCTCTTTCTCATTTCCCATTAATCCATGTTCCGTTCCCAGGCTAATCGTCGCGGCCGCCGTTCTACTCGACCGGATGGCTCGGCTTCGAACCCGCGCCCCACAAAGAGAATGCGGGGCCGTTCCTCTACCAAAGGCAAAGGGCGCGCAACTAGTCGTACTCCGTCGCGTACGCGTTCACCGGACGGCGACCCAAAACGGCTTCCTACCCGTAAACGGGGACGCGGGGAGAAATCCGGCAAAGAGCCCTTCGACTCTTTAAACCCAACTCCACCAGTCAACGTTCGTGGACTTATTGATGCCTTAACACCTTACCCTTCCGCGGTGAGTTTTATGGAATCAACCCTTTGTTCCTTCTCACACGTCTTTCTAGGCTGATTTTCGCTGCACCAATTGTGTTTCCTTTAAGCGCAAGTGCGGCGCTACCAGTGCTGGGACCCGCTGCCCTGCTTGTGTTTCGCACGGAAACTCCTCGTGCTCACTTAACGACCCCTCTGCTGGTAATTGGGCTCGCATGGGCCACTATGCGCCATAAGTTGCTCTGGGGCCTCATCGTACGTATCCGTTCTTTGAGGTCCTGCGCCTGTTAACAACAAATAGCTAATGTTTTGTTTCAGGCCTGAACCAGGCAATTCACAAGGCATCTTCCGACCGCCAACAGTATTCTCGTTTGATTGCTGCCCTTGCT
The DNA here is from genome assembly GCA_029281465.1 of Mycena epipterygia. NCBI lineage: Eukaryota > Fungi > Basidiomycota > Agaricomycetes > Agaricales > Mycenaceae > Mycena > Mycena epipterygia. Next base: position 114,319 of record JARJCQ010000146.1, on the reverse strand, counting down.
GATGCGGAGGCGCAGTTAACCGAGTCCACCACTGCCGTTCGCGTACTCCTGGGTTACCAACTCAAGTTTTTCCCTCAACAAGACCTTGCCGACCTTCATCAGGTCCCAGGGGAGGCACAAGAGCTCTACACGACCCTCCTCAACGTGGCGGCTCTCCAATCGAAGGGGGGCGTCCATGTTGAGCCTGCTCTCATCGGCCGCCTTACTGCAAGATGGGACTTGACTCCTCTCAAGGAGAGCGAAGTCAACATCCTGAAGGCGATGGTAGAAAGGATGAAGTCGCAGCAGGTTGAGAATGCGGAAGAACCCAACGCCGGGCCCACTAGCCGTCCTCCTACACCCATGGATGACTTGTAAAGTTTCGGACGCCTACTACTTGTTCTTTAGCTATAAGTCTGGATAGCGTATTTCCTTTCCAGACAAGTATAGATAGAGCCAAGTAAATCATGCCTAGCACTTTATTTTGTAGCCTTTCTTGAATTTTTATCCAATTGCTTCAGCTATCCCAATTAAGTGTCCGACCTTGCGACCATTTCTCAATTTTATCCTAAGTAGCCGAGACCGGGCCGCTGTCCCCTTTTTGGGTTCTTATCAGCACATCTTATCTCGCTTCTTTGGTTACTTCGTTATTTGCCGGACCCATTCTTAGCATTTGTCGATATTTTTAAGTGAATAATATATCGGGGCTTAATTCTTTTCTTGTTTCAGAACATGCCATATGGCCTCATGAGCGTCGGGTATTTTTATAGAAACAGCCGGTCGATCATGAGAAGCATGTGGTCTGTATTTGATAAAGAATGCGCAATAGCTAAAAGCCATTGGTCCCCAAATTCCCTGTTTGTACTCGTATCCAAACACTTTTCGAGATGGATCCCCTTGACGCTGCTACCGCGGATAAATTCCCAGATCTCCCAGTCCGTGCCGATATTACCGTCAACCCTTTAACGGCGACAGAGTACCTTCACTTAGGTCGAGTACGTCTGTCTCTTCTTCTTTATAAATTCCAGTTGACCATTTATGTGTGCTTGATTTAGCTCACCGTCCGCTGTCGCCAGTGCGTTGAGCGCCACCGTCGCTGCTCTTTTTCTACTTGGGCAACATCTTGCGGGGAATGTTTGATCACTGCCAACCGTTACTGCGACTTCGCCAACCGCTTGCGTTATGTAGCGGTTCTGCGTCGTTACCGTGACGAGCTAATCAATTCTAACGGTCTGTCTCCTTCTTATTCCGTGCGATCCCAAACATTAGCTAATGCTTGTTATAGGACCGAATATGGAGACCATGGTCGCACAGTTCTATGTGGACCTTTCTTTCTCCTTTACTCTATTTGATGCACGCCTTGGACAAGACGAGACCCATCAGCACACCGCTCTGACCAACGTACTTGACACCATTACTTCTGCCCCGGTTCTTACATCTCTTTGCCTTCTCAGCACCGTGATGGATTTACCCGTTAATTTGACGCTTGCTATCGAGGATAGAATGCATGTTATTTACGAGTCGTTTCATCCCTAGATCCCTATTTCGCTTCTTAGCTCGTAGGTAGTCAAATGGGGCGAATGTGCATCATTAGCTAATGATCTAAACGACCAAATTCGGCTTGATATCGTGATTTCTAGAACTCTTGGAACATTTTCGCGGTATATTTTAAATCATATGTTGCCATACAATTTGGTTCCGCCCTGATAAGGGTGTAGTTCATGTGGACTGTCCTTGTTCCACCATGTTCTAGACTGTTTTGCCAAGATCCGATGTTTCAGACCTGCATGGAACGATAGGCTTCCTCACCCTTATTCGTTCTTTTTATTGCAATTGGCAATATGTACATGCGTTCACTCGGATTTGTATTGTTCCGCAATAGCTAATGCTGTATTTGGACCATAAAATGTCGCAAAATTTTGAAACAACTGATGCTTTTCGTCTTTTCCCTCCCCATTTCATAAATTTAAACTGTCCTCAGTTTATAAAACTAAGGAATAATATTTAATCGTGGTGGGCCGACTTTTTCGGGAATCTTTCCTCCCCGATGTATAAAAGCTTCCAGTATTATACGCCATACATCAGTCTCTTCACATCCTATCCTCGTCTTCAGAGCATGGCGCCCCCCGTTGCTCCTCCTGCTTTCTTTACCAAGCTCACTCCGGCTCAGTTTGAAACTATCGCCTCCGTCGGCAAAATCGTCCGTGCTACAAAATATGACGACAAGAATGACCAGCGCGTCTTCCTCGATGAGAAGGTTGCTATCCTTGTGCGTCTATTTTTGCCATTTACTTTGGTGCATTCCTGATATATATATATCGCTAGGACGGATTTTCCGCTTTCCTCGCCCACATTGCTACCGAGCAAACTCTCTACGACACTTTTTATAGCGTCAAGTATTCTTACCACCAGAGCGCCACTCATTCCGGCGGTGTCATTGGTGGTCGGTACCCGCTTATTCTCGACCTCTGCGCTCGTCTCAAAGCCGAGAGAGAGCGTGCCAAGAATGCCGTACTTCTTGCTCAACAACAGCATCGCCAGGAGCTCGAGGACATCCGCACTCTCAAGGAACAGAAGGACGCCGAGGCCAAGGCTGCGAAGGAAGCAGCGCGCCTGTCCAAGAAGGATAAACAGCGGACTAAGGTGTGTCTACTATTCTTTAGCTAATACCCTCTTTTCTTAATGCGCTTTGTTTTTAGACTAAACGCGTCAAGAGCAAGCCAACCGTCGAGGATGCCGATGACGAAGGATCTGTTTTCGACGATGCAGACTATCCTTTGGAGTTGGCAGAGGGTTCTGGTGAGGCGGACGACCCTATGATTGTTGATGATCAAGTAACGGTGCGTCCCTAGATGCTATTGCCAACTTCATGCAGTCTGTTGACGAACTTCGTGCGCAACTCTACGAACTGAAGATCGTTCCCTCTGTCTCCGAGACTGTTGGTCATCGCTCAACCCAGTCTTTGGATGAGCGCCCTCTTGTAAGCGAGACTCTTGTTGAGGACATCAACCCGGAGCTGGCGTCGCAATTGATTATTCAATCTAGAATCGCGGAGTTCCTGAAAGTGAGCGTCCTCATTCGGTACGCATCTCCTTCAGTCAAATCCGCGGCTTTGACCGACACTCTCGTCCATATCTCAAGGCAATGGCAATCCTTCGTTCAACTGATCCGGTCACAGAGTCCCGTGTGGTTACAGAGGAATTCGACTCCCCTGGTGGTCGTAAACGACAGCGGAGGAGTCATTCTCTCGCCTTCGATGATTCCGAGGATCAGTTTGCCGGTTCGTCCATTATTAGCTAATGTTTTCTACTCGTCCCTGACTGATTATTTTCAGCCGCTGAGCTCGCAACTAACAATGACCGAGCTAAACAAACTGTTGCAGCCGCTAACGCCGCGCTCGCTTCGTCTGCCCACCAGGCTACTATCGGTTCTCTCCGACTTGAAGAATCAGAGTTGCGAAACCGGATTGCTTTCTCTAACTCTCAGCTCCGATACCAGCTTGACCATCGCGAGTACCTCCTCCGGGACCTCAAGCGTGTCCTCGACGCACAGCATCGGTGATCGCTCCCCAGCGGATCTTCAGCGCGTGGTTAGAGTGTACGTCTTTCTTTACTCCGCTTATTGGTTGGGTCTAATTTTAGCATTATCCCATTAGGATTTCTACCGCCTGCTATAGTTGCGGTATCCATTTCCACGGACCGCTTGACTGCCTTAGCGACCCATCCATTGAAGAGCTCGACTAAAGTCCCCGTTTCTATTTTTGGCACCGGCTACTACGCCTACCACTGTCTTTACGCTATCTTGCCCGCTTTTATCTCTCAGCATTGTCCAACTCTTATACGCTCCTTATGACCTCGCATATACCACCAACTTGATTATAGCTACTGTGACATAGCTTATCCATCCACGCTCTTTATCGAATTAAATGTCTCTGTTTGCCGTTGGTTTTAAACAACTTATTGTGTTAAAGTTAAGCTCGGAGTCGTTTGGAACGGCGAGGACCTTGTTTGGGATCGAACTCGGCCTGTACCTCTTCGAGGTCCAGCTCTGGGGCATCGTCGCTCATATAACTTTCCGTATCAGAGTTATCATCATCATTAGCTAAAGATGGACGGATACGAATTCGATGGAATTGCATGTCTTTTCCGAGGTATTCGTCTGGCTCGTTGTCATCCTCTGCCAGTTCGTCAAGTACTTCTTTCGATAAGTCGATGAGATCTAAAATATTATCCGGGATCTCAATTTTAGTGCGTTGCTCGAATGGTACAACTCTGAATTGTCCTATTTTCCCATGGAACATAGCACCATCCATCTCACAGCAGAGATATGAGCCACCCTTCGTACGCCTGACCACAATCATAGGACCCATATATCGGGCGTGCATTTTAGTGTTCAGCGACTTCTCAATTGTTGTATTTCGAACCAACACCAGAGAACCTGGCTTGAAATCATAATCCTTTATTGTGTGCTTATGTACTTCTTCGTACCGTCGCACCGCCTTGCGCTTTTCCTCATTTACTCGTTCCCTCATTTCGTCAATGTGGAACGAGTGTTTAGCTAAAGCTCTGGCTCGTAACCCAATTAGATCTGCCGTGGACAACGCTGTATCAGGATATTCTACTAGCCAAGTGGCTTCCTCAATATCCAGAGGTGTTATTGGATGAGCACCGCAGACAGCAAAATAAGGTGAACACCCTAAACCACGTCGAATTGTAATACGGTCCGCCCACAGTACCTGTGGAAAGAACCAGTACCATTTCTTGGCGTCGCCACCTGTGGCTTTATATAATGATTGTCTCATATCCCAATGCCCTCTTTCTACTGGACCATTAGCTTGTGAATTATACGGAGATATCTTTATCCCGATTATCCCATATTTAGCGTTCAACCATTTAAGAGCGGCTATAAACTGTGGTGCGTTATCTGTTACTATCCATTTTGGACAGCCCCACCGACAGATTATGTCTTCTAGGAGGAACCTCCCGAGTGTTTCGCCATTGTCTGCTCGCAGTGGCCTGGCTTCTAAATATCTCGACAAAGAGTCCCTTGCAGCTACCACAAATTTATGATTATTGGAGGGAGTCCCCATTATCATAACGTCCGTGTGTATCTTTTGAAAGATACTGGGGGTTAATGTGGCTACAGGAGGTACTTTTAAGAGGGTCTTCTGCCTAAGTTGGCAGCTATGGCACGTGTTAACGTACCACCCTATGTCTTTGTCCATTTCTGGCCACCAAAACCTTAACTCAATGAGAGCCTTGGTGGCGAAATATCCTCGATGCCCTAAGGAATTATGGGAAGCTTTCATCATGAACATCCTATTTTCCTTGGCCACGACTAGTTTGTGAGTAGAACCATCGCCTCTGCGATATAATTTCCCAGCTTTTGACAGGAAGAAGTTGCGAGCGAAGCGTATAAACTTCTTGAACTTTTTATTGTCTCTTAACCCTTTTGGGCGAACCATAGGGTTCTTAAGCCATTCAATTACTAGTTCTAGGCGAGCGTCTTGGGCTATTCCTGCCGTGCTCCTGTGATCTTCCACATACGGCTCTCTCTTTGACGGATCATCCCTCAGTGCTATGTCAGGAAGTAGCATTTCTTCTTCGGGCGGGCTAGTCATCATATATTGTGGCATGACTAGGTTTTCTGCCTTATAGGCCTCCCGTACCCCGGTCGTAAATACCCTTTCTTGTTCTATAGCTAAAGATAAGTCTTCCTCAAAATCGTCAATTGATTCGGCAGCTCCTGCCAGAGACTGGAGATATCCGCCTCTTTCATCAATCTGATCCTTGAAGTCCTCAAAATCTAAAGGCTGAGGTATGTTATAATCCCAATCTTGGTGATTATCCGGCGCTGGGTTCTCATCATACCCCTCTTCAGTATTTTCGAACACCTCGTCTCCTTCTTGTGGTTCTCGTCGTGACAGACCATCTGGCGGGAAGGTCGCGCCTTTCACATGTTTTAGTTCGAAGTGGAACATGAGAATTTGCTCGATCCATCTATTAATAGTTGCATTTGGACCCATTCCTGGGTTCGCTAGCATTCCCTTAAGATATAGCGCGTCTGTCTCAACTACCAGCTTCCGGCATCCTAGGATCCAGTATTGCATTGCTTCAAGGGCTCTCTTTAACCCATATAATTCTCGTTTAGGCTGCGAGAACCTTGACTCGCGTTCATTCAAGGTTATAGACGCGAATTTAGCATAGTACCTGACCTTCTTATCCCAGGGGTCTATCTGGTACAACTGGATTCCTACAGCTCTCCAGGATGTATCCACAGCTAGTACAATGTCGGTGGGCCATTCATGATTTAGTGGTTTAAGATTCTTAGCTTTAGCTACAGATTCTTTTAATACGTCCATGGCCTCCTGTTGGTCCGGACCCCACACGAATTCGTCTCCTTTTCTTGTCAGCTTTTGGATATTCTCGCCCTTCTTAGCGTAGTCCTCAATAAACATCCTCATGACGCCAACCGTCCCCATAAATTTCCGCACATCCGATACATCTTTTAGTGGACCCCATCTTAGGATCACACCTATTCGATCAGTGTCAGGTCGCCTCCCTTCCCATGAGCATATGTGCCCTACAACCGAGAAGGAGTCCGCACATAATATTGACTTCGGGCCTGAAAAGGTCCCATGACAATATTTTATTCTCTGAACTATTCGGTTCAGATTTTGAAAGTGCTCCCATACGAACTGCCGGATGCCCGTATTTTCGGGTATTGTTGCGTACGATCCATCTTCCTGCCGGTACCTCGTTCCAGGACCTCTAATCGGTACATCATCGATATAAGGGATAGTGTATTTTGGAATTTCGTCCTGGAGTATATATGTTACATCATCGTGGAATATAGGGACCGAGTTAGTCCAGCCTTGAGGTAGTTTAACTAACCTAAGTGCCCCAAAAGGTGTTTGGAACGTTGTGTAGTCCCTTGATCCTTCGGCTATATCGCGATGATCATACCCAGAGTATAAATCCAAACACCCACCGCAGGCCCGTCCCGCAAAGTGATTAGCTAATTCATCTGTTGCTGGCGGAACGCCAGAATGCGCTATTGTTACGGCATTCAGGGGTTCCAACGCATGTACCAGACGAATGCTTTTCCCATCCTTCTTTATTACTCCAAAGAATTTGCTCCTATAAGAGGCATTTGATGGTTCGTAAACCCCTGCATCGATTTTGGTTTTTATGACCTTGCAGAACTCCTCAAGTTGACCTCACCTCGAGGAATAGGGATACTACGTTCGACCCATGTATTATGTTCTACCACCGGGAATTCCACTGGTGGGAAGAAATCATGACGAAAGTTTCCCCGTTCTTGGTCATTCCAAGCAAATCCTTCATTCTGTATAGACATGAAGTCGTGCATCAATTTTCTCTCTTCTGGTAACAGAAAACCTTCGGGATGTAATTTATCGATAATGTCCCTTCTTTCCTCGACCCGTAGGTACGTATTCGCCCGGATTGGGGTTCAAGATTGGTAAATCCTGCAAGGGATCGCCTACTATTTGCCTCTTTATCCGATACTTCTCTGGTAGCTCTGTGTATACCGGCCTGACCTTTAATCCTACTGGTTTGTACTTTTTGCCAGCGAAAACCGAAACCTTTCCTTTAGCTAAAGATGGTTTTGTACTTTCTTCGGATTCTGGTCCAGGAACTATAAAGTCGGCGGACTGGCAACACCCGCACCTCACTCCTTGTGTGAGTACATGTGTGGTTTTAACTACCGGAGCGTCAGCCTTAGTCCCTTTATAGACTTTGGTCTGATCTTTCTCGGGTTCCGTCACATTTCCTTCTTCCCAGGTAAATACTTCGAACTTTTTACCGTTTGAAGCCTTCTTTTGCTTCTTTCCCTTCCTTGTACACTGACTAAATTCTTGAAACAATGTAGAGGCTACTTTGTCCTCCTTCATTGCTCGAGAACCTATGGATGCACTAAGGTACGCCTCTTGGATTTCAGTCCCTGTAAACTGCCCCTCTTTTGGCAGATAATATCCTTGAATCTCCAACTCTTTATTCCCATTAAAACCGAATTTTAATGCCAGCTCTCCTCGTTCATGCTTCTGCATTAATTCATCGAAGATTGGTGAAAACCCGATTCTCCGGCCGCTGGGTCAGCAGTCCTTGTATGACCATCCCTTTCTTCGGGGACGGACTCAATAGTAGCCTTTCTTGGCCTTGCGGAATCCTCATGCTTGCCTCTGGCGAATGTAGGGATTGTTACCCGCTTGCCCGTATTAGGACACTTGAGTGTGATCGTCTGACTCCCATCTGAGTTATTCTGCACCGTGCTTTCAGTCAAAATCTCGAAAGGTCTCCCTAACAAGGCTTTATAAGCAGGTCCCTTTATAATATGGACCTGTAGATAAACTGTCATATCCCCGAATTTGAAAGGGATATTTTTAGCTAATCCAACTGATTTTTCCAATGATCCGTTCGCGCTCTGCATAATAATCTGTACGTCAGGATCCCATCCTAGTTTCGACTTCTGTGCTTGTTCTAGCGACATGGAGACGATCTGGGACCCTGAACCTGTTACACATTCAACTATGCCTTCTTTGTTCACGGACGGATGTATTACTCGAAGAGACGCCGAATCCCTGGCTACATATACCTGCTTTGGGGCTTCATCAGGTCCCAAAGTTTCCAGATACTGCATATAAGGGTCTGGAACCATTATAGATCCAGCCGGGTATTCTCCAGCAGCGGTGGTAATATATACACTCGAGATTTGAGGTAGATCATTCATACTGAGTGCGTCATACTCCAGTCTGAGAGCTCCTTCATCCAAGGTAAAAGGAAGCGCTAACTCTTCATTTATTTGGGCAAGTTCTTGTCTTACTTTAAGAGGAACTGGTTGCCGAACCTTGGTGATCTCAACTCGTGATTCATCCCGTACGTCTGGTGCAACACCCAACAAATCCCTCATCTTAATGGTTATGTCGGTGTCCAACGGCTGGTTGGATAGTCTCTTTCCTAAACCATCCACTTGTACAGGGGCACGTACTCGGTACGCTTTTTCTTCTCGCTTAGAAGCTGCTTCTTTTGACAGGTGGCTGTGCTGGTTCTTTGATTTCTCAATAGACCGGCGATCAACTATCGGAACTTCCCGATATGGCAAGGTAGTTGAGCCATCGTCCCTTTCGGTTTCCCCTCCTTGGGCAACCTCCGCAATTCTGACTTTGCGTTGCTTCGTTATTTCAGGTAACAAATCCTCCTCTTCATCATCATAACTCTCCGCGCCTGTCTCTGATCCCACGGTTGCCCTTGTTCTCCAACTTATACTTTTATCAGCTTCTGAACGGCTCTCAGGAGGCTTAGCTGGCTTGGATTTCCGCACTTTTGCCTCAATCCCTGAGCCATTTAGAAATTTGGAGCGGGGTTGCCATTTGTATTGGCTCCCCCTCTTGTTAAGGCAAACTGATCTTGACTAGACTGGGGTTCCCCCGCCGCTAATCCTCTCAAAAGCAACGCATGCAGTGCTTGGGTTAAGTCTATTCCTCCCGGAGTCGGAATAATACCGGCCGCTGGTTGAACAGCGGCCATAAAGGTGGGTTGAACCACCCCTGTGTTATTAGCTAAAGACGACTGGTTTACTTGTTGAGCCCTTGCGAGTTTAACTTGTAAGGACCTTATTTCGTCTCTCGCGGTTTCTGCAAAGTCCTGTTGCCTTTCAGATTCATTGCTCGAGTAGAAGTTCTCTTGAACCTGCTGCCCTTGAGAATAATAATTCTGGTTCACGGACTTATTCCGCCAATAGTCTTCAACGCGCTGCTTTTGGCTTCCCGGACCGTTAGGGATCCACTTGCCATCTCCTAGTTTGTGTTTTCCTCCCTCAACGGTGAGATATCCTTTATTGATATGCTCATCTTTGTGGGGACACTCCCTGGAGAAGTGGCCAGTTTGCTCACAATAGAAGCAATCCCTATCGCTCCCTCGTTCTCCTCGACTATTTCCAGACGAGTAACGGTCCACGGCCTGCGTATTTGAAGACGTATTGGTCAGGTTTACGTCCTTGTGAGGAGGTGCGTCCCGAGTCCTGTTAACTTGTTGAAGTTGACGAAGTAACTCAGTATGCCTTTGCTCGTTCTCTTTTTGTGACAATAACATATTATCTTGCATCGTTGCAATTGACGCCCCAAGCTCTTGGAACCTTTCATCATTGGACTCCTTTTTCACCAGGGAGTATTCAGATGACCTGACCGTCTCCTTGGGTCCTGAAGGCTGAGTAGATTCTGTCTGAGTTTCGGCCATAGTTTCCGCCATTTTAATCAGATCCGCAATTTCTATTGGATCTTCTCTCCTCTTGTCTTTTACTGGCTGTCCTGCCACAGGGGCTGGATTTAGACCAGGGACTTGAGTGCGCAATAAAATAGTCGAACTAATGGTCAACCTCAAAGTAGACGCTAATGATGCTTCCAAGGTGTCAAGATATTTCTTGCACGCTTCCGAGTTGGTGGTAAGGGCTCGCCCGCTCAACAACTTTTTCACAACTGTGTGAAATTCAACACCAAACCGCCGAAGCAGTCCTTCTTGTGCGACGGAAACACCCTTATATTTCTTACAGATCTTTGAAAGATTCTCCATCGAGCCTTCCTCCGAAGTTCGTACTTCCGGATAGCTTTTAAAGACTTCTTCCAAAAACTCTTCATAGGTGCCGTTAGTATAGGCCTCTATATTTCTCCACGCTCGCTTCTTAGCCCAAGGAAGATACTCTGTAAACCACTTCTTTTTCTCAGCATCGTCGGTAATTTTACCGAGCGAGATTATCTGATCGAGCTGATCCACAAATGTTAGGAGATCCTCGTGATCATCCGAGTCAAAAGTGGGTTTGTTCCGATCCCATGAATATGGAACCCTGAACGTTGCAGTCGTTGGCGCTGTCTGCGCATTTGGTTGTGCCGCATTCCCAGCGCCTCCAGGTCCTCCAGGATTATTAGTGCCCATGAGGTTCTGAATTACTGGTGCAAATGTGTTTGTTGAAACAGGGGAAGTAGGGCGTGTAAGGCCTTCGTCTGTCTCTCCAATAGGACTGGTAGAACTACCAGCACTAGTATTAGCTAAAGCTTGTTGCTTAAGCCTGTAGGCCGAAGATCGGGATTGTGCTTCGTCTTTCGACTTAGCGCGTGCCTTCCCTGCAGGGTTTTTACGTTTACTCGGTAGAGGGGTTGGATTGAGCGGAGTAGGGGCACTACTGCGGGGTCTATCCGATCTCCTTAACTGAGGACGTTCAAAACTGTTTCCTTCTGACTCAACTTCGCCTTGAGCTGAAAGGGGTGGATCTTCTGTTGGGACAGAAGAACTGGTCCGAGGAATTTTCGGTCCAGGCGGAGGGGTTTTTGACTAAAAGTCCTTCTCAAGTCTGTTTGACCTTGAGGTATAATTCCGGTCTTTTGGACGTGAAGTCTAAGAACGCGGTCTTTTTGATTGATCGTTTGTGTCAAGAAACAAATTTGGAAAGTAGACTTCAAAGAAGTAAACTCAAATGAACCCCTCGCGGTGGGCTCCAGATGAAACGCTGACTATAATCCCGCAGGTGAAAGATATATCACAAATACTCAAAATGAGTATCAGAAATACACCAAATCAACACTACAACACCACTATCAAACATGCGAGGTTCGGGGTTCCAGCCAAGTATTAGACTGTTGCAATTTGAGGTTTTACTATCTATGTAACTTCTTTAGCTAATGACACAATTTGACAATCTAAGTCCGTCTTAGGCGCTTTACGCGATCTATCGACCTTAGGAAAGTGTCTTTATGCAATGTAATGGAATGTGATTCGATTGGGACGGTCAGAGGACCTTGGAGACCTGGTGAACTTGTATCTGCCTTGTTCAATGATTCTTTAGCTAAGGCTGACTGGTCGTCATTGCAGTGAACTAATGCGCCTTATATTCTATTCTCACTTGTTCCACACGTAAATCAGGCCTTATAGACCTTAGTAACACGCGTCACTCGCAATAATATCCAACAAAACGTATATTTGAACAATAACACACAAAAGAAACTTTATAGGCTTCCCAATAGTATTCCGAATAGATGCAACACTTCCAAGACGGCACACTGGTTCAGCGTGAGCGCGGCAGGAAAGGGGAGAATCCACTGGCGTCCTACTGAAATCCTATGGGTATTTATACTACGTAGGAACCCATATACGGAAATAATGTTACAAACGAAATAATACTCTATCTGGTATGGTTATGGGCTAGATATATTGCCCACGGCTAAACGGAACTGATTCTTGGTACATTCTGTGATAAATATGGAAGAGATTTAATAAATAGGTCCGAGAAATATAAGAATTGGTATATTTGGGACAGAAACCATGCGGTCTCGCCCTGGTTTATCAGCCTATCGTTGCCAAGACATGCGATCCTTATCGCAACGCCTTGTTTCCGCAGTCAAGGCCATGCAACCATCTATTATTAGCATGCCTATCCGACTTTATCCGAAACATCGGTCAAAGCGAGCCTTTGCCGGGCCTCGGCAAGGACCCAGACCTCTGGTCCATCATGTGCGGCCTCGAGATGTTATCGATGCCAAGTGTAACACACATGGTTCGTTCTCAGATGCCTAATCGGGTTTCCTTCTAGAACCATCTAGCCGTAGGAACGCCTGTACTGTTTCCTCTTGGTCCTTCGTGCTCTTGGGCCCTCCCTGGTACTTGTTGTAGTTCATAGACGGATAATAAAGACCATATCCTTGATAGGAACGTGCGGAGAAACCCCAATTCGATTATAGAATGGTTGGGAACTCTTTAGCTAAAGAACGGTATCTTCAATAAACTCTGACCAACTTGGCGGCCGTCCTCTATATGAAGCTCCAGACTTCGGCACACGTGTAATTCCTTAGCTACATGCTCGGATCTCACACTAGCTCGCGTTTGGTAATGATATGTAAATAGCAGTTTCTTTAGCTAATAGGTATACAGCACTTGTGAAATTGAAGAATTTCACGGCTGGCCATTTAGCCTGCTTATCATCGAGAATGTCTGTGGTTGCATAACTGATTAAACTTGTGGTTCTTACATCTTCTGCAGATGTACATCTGCCCGCTGCGCAAGCGGACCCACCTGTCGTGCCTGCAGACCGGCCCCGTACCTGTGCCACAGCCGGTTCTGCATCAACACCCTCAATGTGTCTCGGCCAACTGGGATGATGCCCTGGGGCACTGGACCGTGACCTTGTAAGGCACACACAGCACTGAGATTGTCACCGCACGCAATCTCATGTTCGCAGTAGGCATCGGCGGCTGCTGGCCCATCATCCTCGACTTCCCCAGCAAGATGCGTCCTGGAATCTTCACCCGCCTCCACTCTCTGAATTTCTTCTGCCAGGAATCATTCCTTGGCAAATTGATGCACTCTGGCGCGTAAACCGACGTGTCATTGTGGGCAGGCAAGCACGTCACCGTTGTGGGCTCGAGCACGACTGTGTCCCTCCTTCTGCACCCTGCTCGGCGGCATCCCGAACCTTCTCAATCTCTCCCTGCACCAAATGCACATCATCAACCAGCTGCCTGACACTGATCCCATTGTCCTCCCGCACCTGCGCACCCTCCACGTGTGCGTGCTGCATGTGTGCCTCTTCTCTGTGGGCAAGATGGTCTGCATGCTGCGTGCGTTCCCCATGCTGATGACCTTCCGCCTCAACGAGTCACTCCCTGACATCCTCGACCTCCTCGGATGCCTGAAGGTGCCTCGGGCCTGCCCCTGTGGCCCAAGATGCAGACGCTTGCGTTGACAGACATGGAGTCAGCTGATGTCAGCCTGCTCTGCAACATGATTTCGCATCACCAGATGCTGGGGACACCGCTGGGGTGTATATTCCTCAACCGGTGCAGCTGTGTGGTGCTGCGGAAGAGGGACCGGCTCCAGCATTATCCGCTTGCAGCCATTCAAGGGTTCGCTGCGCCGCATGTGTGTGCTCAACACAACACTTGGTGAGCCGCCCACAGACCTCGACAATCAATTCTGCGGTGGGTGGATTGATCCCGTGTCCGAACAAGACAGGGTACATCACTCTCGACGGCAGCATCTCACCTGACCTGAAGGGTTACATCTGCCCCCTCGACCAGACATGCCGCGAGGTGGATAATCTGCTCGACAGCATTGAGAGCTTTGACACAATCTACTTTGCTGCACTCCAGGTCATCATTGTTGCTTCCACGAACGGCTTGTCATTGTCCTCAACTTCTGGCTCATTAATCTCTTCATCGCCGTCATCACCAACACCTTCTCTGCCATCCCCTCTGAGACCAAGAAGAGCGTGTTCGGCACCACCAAGTGTGTTCCTCTTCTTTCCTCCATGCATCCTGATCTCTTATGCTCATTTGCAGCCTGACACCAATCGTGCCATATTCACTGGAGGACACATAGTATATTCATTCATGTACAATTGTGTGCATTCAAATTTTTTTCAAATTAATTCTCTGTATTTGCCTACTCAAGGAACACTGCCAATGCGAGCTTCAGATTGAAGAAAAACACTGTCGCCAAAGTAACCGTTATTTGGACTTTGCACAGCGCTTGATTTTTAGTCCGAGTACCTAGTTGTATGATGAGAGTTGCACGAGCATATATCCATAAGATACGCACCGTGTAATGACACCACAGTGTCACCCAAAAACTCCTGGCATCGAAATACCAACGAATGAGGAGTGCGCTACAAAAATCCTCTGCGACCTGCCCCCACGTCCTGTCCTGGCGACCATACAGATAGTCAAAGACTTGCGAGATCTGTGTGGCCCGCAGCACAGGCATTTGACAGGCATGTCATGTGATTTAAGTATTGGACAACCTAAAACCATTTAAAAAACCGCACATCCACAACGCCAAGATTCTCAATTTATTTGCTAGTGAATTCATTATCCAGCCCAAATTGACTGCTCATACCACTAAATGACAACCAAAATATAGCCAGCCACTCAGGCTCAGGAATGGCCTGGGATATGACAAAGAAACCCATGAGCCGGTGTGGTACCGAATCTCTTGGAATCTTCAACAAATATTATGAACAGACACCGAGGACTGGTCCGAGGAATACCATCTGCAAATTTATTTCAATGTCCGACTCAAATCAGATAACAAAAAAGACACAAGACAATACTCCATGAAGTCGTAAACTTGAAGCCCCCATTCACATCATACCTGCCACTATAGCTAGGTAAGAATATTCAGGACTCTGCTGTCAATTCTAATTGTATGCCTCTATGTGTATTTTTTTGGAAAACAACTACAGTATGCCAGTCGAAATCTGTGGAGGCTGTCATGAGGCCATATACCTGGCCATTGAGCAGTGTTTTCGATCATACGTGATAGGTCGTGTACGCATCATATTCGACATAAGAAGACATATCCGACAAATCACCCAACCCGATGCCCTAATGTCCGAGCTCCTTTCCGGATCTTGGCTCATAAACACACTGCAATCACCCACATTCCACACTGCAAGCGATAAATCCACCACTAGACTTTTAACACATCCAACTCAGGCATTGGTGGCCATCGTAAATGCTACCTGCCCTCCACGGGATGCAATCCAGGCACTTTCCAGAATAGCAGTATTCTGGTCGACTGGCACAGATTATTCGACAAATGACATGCTGGAACGAACCTCCACTTACATCTTAGGCGACGCCTGCATTCTCTGTACCGCTCATGTCGTTAATGATATCATCGATGCTTCCAGCTGGATATCGTGTATCTGGGGCCTAATGTTGCCTGCATATCTTGTGGAGTGAGCATCATAGCACCTGCAGCCTGGGCTGGCATGGGTACTGTGCACCGGGTGGTACTTGTCTGTCCAGACATGATAGTGTTTGAAGCATCCTTGCAAGACGGCACCACTATCTACCTGTACCAATATCAAGGGTTATCCAGATTGGTGGAAACAGGGTTTCCATATCTAGGCCCAGGCAAGGAATATCTACACAGCCCTACCATCGAAAAACAACTTTTAACCTCAACAACCGCCGAATGACCAATATTAACAGAATGGATGAGGTACTGTGTAACTCAGCGATGGTTTAATTGGGCTCATAGAAAACAAATAGAAAACAGACTGCAGCAGACAGATATCTGCAGGCACTCCTAGGCATACCAACAGGCATCCGGGCTGACCTCAATGCCATCGCAGAGCAGCCCCATGGTCAACGACCTACTTTGGGACTCTCCTGCTTGGCACAACTTGCTATAAATGGAAGCAGGGAAAAGACATTGACAACACAAGGTGTTTGCAAGGCACTCATAAACAGATTTGCGTGGTATAAGGTGCACGAGCATGACAAGTCATGGAAGGTGAGTAAATGCAACTCAGAGTTGTAGGACAGTGATTCATATACCACCCCAGCACTCTTTATCCAACACCCTGTCCGCAGACAATGTGTTTGTGCATGCTGACAGACCCGGATGTCGCCGGGGAGTCTACTGGGAGCTAGATGTGACTCGAGCAGAAGCAGTGAGGCCAAGAACATACACACATAAAACAAAATAATCAGAACCAGGTATTGATGTCACTGAATTGAAAAAAAATGCAATCTCCTATTACTTTAGGACCCTACCGGAAACAACTAATTGCATGGTACCAACCAGCCACCTGAGGCAGCACACATACCATTCACGCTCTTTGATGAGGCCGACAACAGACCCGATCACCGAGCTTATATCTTTGGGTGAAGGAGGAGGAGGAGGAGTGCATTAACAGTGCTGGTCTCATTGAGGAACGTACAACTGCTGTAACTACATACATCAGCCTAATGTATGCTACAGCCATCTACCGCTCGAACAATACAATAGAAATACAAAGAAATCCTCTCACGAACAGAGTTAGTGTAGATGTGTAAAGGGAACATTCTAATGCCAAGGAATATAGCCATACTCAACAACTTGACAGATAATCAATGTGATTCAACTCAGTATCACCGAGAATGCCACAACAAGGTGGCCATGCGACTCCAAAACTGCTAACTAGGGATCCGCTCAGGCTGCATGGGAAAGCTCGCTCAGAAGACAAAAAGCCCTTGCACAGCATGGTCCAGACCCTTTCCTTTTTAGGACACCACTAATTTTCGACATGGAGGCTAAAAGTTGGGTACTGTTCAAACCGCCTGAGGAAGCCCCACTATGGTGGTCAAAGTGCACTTTTATTCTAGCGAAACTTTTTTTTACCTTTTTTTGCACTTTTCTACACTTTCATATGAGATTTAAGCCCTTTGCGACACTTTTATGAGAGTTCAAATGGAAGAAATAAGTTTCGCAAAAAGTGTGCTCGAGTGAAACTTACATTCGGCAAAATCTGACTTGCAAAACATTTGTTGGCCGACCACGAGACTTATATTGGCCAAGATCAATATCAGCGAAACTTTTATTTGCTGCACGCACTTGGCAAAACTTTCTTTGCGAGCTCAGCGAAACTTTCTTGCTAGGTTTTTGACTTATCATAATTTTCTACATATAAGTTACATAATCAGATGGGTCATCTACGGTCGCCACAAAGATCAAGGTGTACGGAAGGTCGATAGGTATGTAAACTAGCAAGGGAAGTGGTATGCAAAGATGGGTATGGCTATGGTGAGTAGGCTCAGGGTTGATATGGGCTGCTCCCCATCGTCGAGCCCTCATAGGGAGTTGTACCTGCATCTTGTGCACTGGAGGTGCATCAGCCATTCGGACCCAATGGACGAGGGTTTGTGATGTTGCAGGGAGGGCGTGCGGTGGCCCCATTGGGTTGTGGGACCGCAGATCCGGCCTCGTAACGAGCAACGCGGTGTCAAGGAAGTCGACGCCGTCGCCCTCATGTGAAGCTTGAACAACGAGCCTGCTCGCCCTTTCCCTGACGTCGTTATGATCTTGGCGAGAGCTGTTGCAAGCAATGTGATCGCGAGTGGCTCTGTAATGACGGCGCACGAGAAAGAAATTGCAGCACTGTCCGAAAAGTAGTTTGGGGGACAGTAGCACATGGAGTTATCTTGTACCTAGGATATCGACAGTCATCTGTGTTGCACGCCTACGGAATATCATGGTAAGGTGACTTAACAATTGCCTGTGCTACGAATACAAGTATATGGACGACATAAATATCAAAATCCTACACTGCACAAGCAAAAAGAAACTTGGAGTGCCCTGGGAAGCTCCTAGAAGCTCTGTTGACATTTTAGTTCAAGTGATTCAGGCCCCAGATGGGCGAGAAAAGTGCTCACTATAGAGCAAGGCCATATTTGGCATCCCATCAAAGTTACCGACGCCGTGCAGTGGGCTTGCAGGGTGTGCAAACAAACAGACACCAGGGGCATCCTGGGAAGCTCCTAGAAGCTCTGTAGACATTTAGTTCAAGTGATTCGGGCCCCAGATGGGCGAGAAAAGCACTCACTATAGAGCAAGGCCATATTTGGCATCCCATCAAAGTTACCGACGCCATCCAGTGGGTGTTACGTGACACGCAAGCAAACGGACACTGAGTGCGCCCTGGGAAGCTCCTAGAAGCTCTGTAGACATTTTAGTTCAAGTAATTCGGGCCCCAGATGGGCGAGAAAAGTGCTCACCATGAGCCAGGGCCATGTTTGGCATTGCATCAAAGTTGCCGACGACGTGGAGCGGGCGCTGCGGGGCGCGTAAGCGAACGGACTTCGGGTGCGCCTTGCAAGGATCCTAGAGACTATGTAGGCACTTGAGTTCACATGAATCGGGCCCGAGATGGTGGAGAAAAGGTGTATGCTGGTGAAAGTGGGTGTGATGAAGGGAGGTGTTGGACAGCAACACCAAACAGGCTGGTGTGCAACAACAGCACACAAGGGCGGGCATCCATGAGTTCGTCGTGCTCTACAACGTCCACTGATCCATGGCCATCGGGACAGCAAGAGTCCCTGCCGACATTTGCATCAACGTTTGCATAGGCCTTTAAACCCTATTTTAAACTTTTGGCAGCGAAAAAATTAAAACTACGAAAACATATTAAAATATAGTTTGAGTGTTGAAACAAAAAAAAATAGTTGGGATGATTAAATTTACAACTTGAGCAGCATAAAACTGGCTCTGCATCACCTTGTTGCATTTAACTGGCATAAACCCAAGACTGAGAAAATCCCTGGTTCGATTCCGGGCACAACCCTTTCTTCTTCTTTCTGTGAACGCACTGGCTTTACTGAATCGTGAGGGTCGTCTGATCTGTTTTCATTGACCACCTCTTCAACTTGTCCTCAACACATTCCCAGCCAGTTACATTCCATGTCACTACTAGCAACGACAGGACACATTTTCTTTCTAGCTGCGGATCCGCAGAAAAAACAACCGCTCGTGACCTTAGGGCGAGAAAAAAGGTTCCCACGATTTTGTGACTTTTAATGCGGTGTGGGAACTTCGGCTAGGCGTTACACGCGTGACGACGAAAGGAAGCACAAAAATACCAGCAAATGTCAAAAAACCAGCCCCTTTTGGCCGAAGTTCGCGCAAAGGTAGATGCCGGCCGAAGGGAAAAGGTCCAGCCCGGTCTAGGCCCTCAGTGGCGATGCACCCCCCAATATCCTTCGCCATTTTTCAGCACGCACGACACCAGCCGTAAAATCACACAAATATTCTTCAGAGCCCATGAAGCTGGCCCGCAGGTCCGGCGAAAATCCGCGAGCAAAAAGCCCCAAGGTCGGAGCGCGAGAGCGAACTTGTCCAACTGGGCTCCGGGCCACCTATATCCGAAAGGCCCAGGCTGCGTGATTACCATATACGGACGTTCCCACGCAAATCTCAGTGGTCCTAAGACCTGGAGCACTTACGTGTCCAGGCATAACACATCTACCCATTATCCAGTGACTTCTCAAATACTCATTGCCTGATCATCGCGGTAGTTTCTACTGGTTTTGAAGCTTGCCCAGGAGCTTAAATAAATTCCCCCCCATGACATAATAAACTCCCAAAAATTTTCGACCCCCGAAACATTAAAATTGAGCGAATTTCGGCATATTACCACGAAGGATCGTGATTTTTGCCGTGTTACGCGTGACATGTAACAATCACCTGAGCCTCGTAGAGAGTGACTTGCGCCTATCTTACATAGAATAATATCACTCTAAAAAATCATTTTCACCCTGCATCTTGGGTCCTAGCTCCAGAGCAAAGCAGAGGCGCATCTTCTCTTGCTTCGAGAAAATGTTTTCCGGGTTTGCAAACCCCGTGTCCGGACTTGCTGAGGCTGTACATGCCAAAGGAGGCGGTCACGCAGCTGTGCACGCATGGCATGAGAGGGAGGAGAGAGATTGACAAATGCGGTTACACTGGTTGAGCATTTCAAGTTTTTCAGTGGAAGCATTGGTGAAAAACTTCTTTTATTTTTCACACTTTTTTCACTGAAAAAATAGGTGAAATTTTTTAATTATTTTCACTACTTTTTCAAGACCTTCAATTTTTTCACATACTTTTCAAAAAAGTAGTGAAAATGATAATAAAATTTCACCTGCATTTCCAGTGAAAAAAGAGTAAAAAATAAAGGAAGTTTTCCATTAATATTTCCACTGAAATTTTTGAACTGCTCAACCAGTGTTAGAAGCTGATAGGCAGGCTGCGGAGATGGTGGAGTTTGTAAAAGGCTTCGGATAGACAGGCTTAATTTTATAAAGAGAGTGAAAACTAAGCACTCAAGTACTCGGTCTGTCTGAAGCCTTTAAACTCCGCCTGATTGGCGCTGACCAGCGCTCGGATTCCTCCACTTCATTTAACCTCTTTTGTCTGGCTGCCATCAGCAAATACCTTGAATATCAATCGAAGTGGAGGGGCGCTAACTTCTAAGTGCCCCACCGCGCTCTTGTACTGTATCATTTCGACCAAGTGTTCTTGTCATGTGTAATGTGGACCTCTGCACTGAACACTTTAGCCTGTAATAGTAATATCGATGTTTTGACCTCAAATGGCGCAAAAATTGTCACAATTTCTGGTCCGGCACTCGCCGGGTTACCATTTACGGTAATGTTCCCATGCTCTGTGCCGAGAAATGGAACTTGGAAAAATCAACACTCTAAGTAATGTGTAACACCCTATGAACACTCGGTCAAAATGATACAGTAATGCACAGCAATGCGGCGCAGAGGACTTACAGAAAACTTGGCCTCTACATGCGAGCTTCCGTGCTCCACAAGGACTTCTCCAACTAGTATCATGCTACTACCTGATCTGAACCGGGCCTGATTGGTAGATAACTCTGCGACCCATGTCGGGCGTCTAAGTTGGCAGTGAACCGATTCCTGTCCAAGGAAAAATGCTCGTGAAAACATATTGATGAGGTCTCGTCCAATGGGCAGTGAAGTGATTGTTGTCCAAGGGAAAAAAAATCATACATATGGCCTTAGCTGAATTCAATCACCATGTCTCCCACAAGTATATCTCGACCAATCCAAGCGTAGGAGTGATCTCCCTTGCTCCATGAGACTTTCAGGATTTACGGGGTTCGAATCTTCATGTGTAGGCTATGTTGTACAAAAGAAAGTTCACAATGCGTTACGATGATGTGCATCAGCCCCCTCTAGGCACGGAAACAGACGAAAGGATTGAACCCAGAAGCTGACTGGACGAGCGGGATTCACAAGGTTGACGTTTCCGCTTACTGGATTATTTCGTTCAAATCGACATGGGGTGTGACACGTGACCCAATTCACCTATTCGACATTTCGGCATGGGCCGAAATTTTGCGTGACACCTGGAAAATTTCGGCAAACCGAAACGAAATTTTGGCTTTTTGTGACAACCGAAAGAGGGAGGAAGTAGAATCAGTGATAATGCCCCTGGTTTGGCTTCAAGCCAAGAAGCCCAAAAGCTAAAGCCATCGGCTTTGAGGACCCCCTCAGAATAGCTATCCAGGCAGTTGTCGAGGGTAATTGTGGTTGAGTTTGATATCTACTTTTGAACTTGAGTTGAATCTCAGCTAGATTTGTGATCAATGGTTCTTGCTCTCCTACAGTCTACTGTCGAACCTCATGAGATGCTCAGCGGCTGTCCAACCTCACATTCCAATGTGGTTGAAAATATCTGGCAAACCTCAGATGATGTACAAATGTGCAATCGTGTTAGTTAAGAAAGCCTGGTTCATGCCTGGGCTTTGGCTTGAGGAATGGGAAGGCGAAGCCCACCAAAGCCAAGCCAAGCCAAAACATCACTAATTGTGGAGAAAGTCAACTGCGTTCATACACTGATATGCTTGATGCTGCCTCTATAGGGCATACACTATTCTCAGATCAATTTTTATACAAGTTCCAGAGTCCAAGGAAGGCATATGTGCTCTGACTGAGTGTGGTGAGGACGCAAATGCTTGACTGTAATCGCTAGTCTCCTGCCAGTTATGTTTTTCCCATTTCCAAGACCGGGGCCCGATATTTTTTCCGCTGACAGCGTCTATTATATATCCAAGCAGGTTGGTGCGGTTCGACGGGACGTCGGCGAGTGCGGAGGATTTCGCCGAAAAACCGACTGGAACAAGATAGAATTTAGATTGACAACCACGAAGATATCCTTGAGGCGTAAATTAGAGCCATGGCTTCTAGCAACCTCCTCCACCGCCTCCACCGCCTCCATCGCCTCCATCGCCTCCATCTCCTCCATCGCCTCCATCGCCTCCATCGCCTCCGTCGCCTCCGTCGCCTCCATCATCCCCTCCATTATCTCCAAGCGCGGGGGGTGGACTTGGGTCAGTAGGCTCGCCCGACGCGGAAGCACTGGCTGCATTGGCCGACTGGTCAGCCGATTCGGCTTGTGCCTGGGCAGCTTTCGCGGCAGCCGCGTCGGCGGTCGTCCCGCTCGCAGCGGCGGCAGCTTGGGCAGCAACGACAGCGGCGTGCGCCTGACTGGCAGCAGTATTGGCGGCGGCCGCATCCACGTCGACCAAACCCCAGTTCCCCACCGCGGCAGCGGCGGCGGCGCCGACAGCCGCTTGGTAAGCAAGTTGCGCTGCGGCTTGCGCTTGTATCATTTCAGAAGTCGCGGTGTCCTGGCGTTTTTTCCTGTCGCAGACCTAGGGTACCACACAGTTCAATTTCCGACATGAGGCATAGGTGAAACTTACGACAGGGTCATCAATAGGAGCAGCGAAGACCGCCTGAGCCAGGAGCAAAGCGGTGGTTAGAATGGCCACGGAGGTGCGCATCGTACACTGACTCTTTTCTGCGAGTTGACCAGCGTCTTATAGGAAACGACCCAGGTATCCCGCTACTCGACTTGTCTGTCACCAGTCAACAAGGATATGAATATGATACACTAAAAATACGATACGAGCCCTCAGAGCAGAATATGATACAGATCTGAATACAATATGTATTCATATCATATTATGGGCAGCACTAGCACTGGAGGAAAGTCACGGAAGCGGGATATATGGCGACTCATAACTGTTCGCAGGAACGACGGCCCATCAGTACTGCGCGTACCAGATGTGTTCAAAAACTGTTCAATTACAGATGACTATCTTGTCTCGTGCACCGACTGGTCGATATATAACTCCTGCAAAAAGGTTGATTACCAGCCTTTACCAGCTTCAATTTCATCAAGTTCAGAGACATCGTTAGAAACGGCGCACACAATTGTCAACGAACTGACAGATCGCCCTGGATTTTTGTCTCGCGTACTTAAGAGTTACTACGGAGTCGCCATTAAAATAGAAAATAAGAAATAAGAAATAGATTTTGCTGATAACCGTCAAAGCAGAAAACAAGCGACGTTGATGCGGCCTCGGCTGAGACCAATGTTCTTGTACTAAAAATAAATATGGCAAAGCCACCTAGACGTGTTTCTTCCTCCATTTCGCATTTTTCATGAAGGCAATTCACAGAGACGTGTATTTTGAAGCTTAGAATACAATGCAACGGTAATAATGGTTGGAATATAAGAAAGACCTTAGGTAGGCGCGTCTGGCTCGGGCTTACGTGCCGCTGTCAAGCAGGACATGACAGCTGCCATATCAGCCGGTTATCAGCAAAATCTATTTCTTATTTCTTATTTTCTATTTTAATGGCGACTCCGTAGTAACTCTTAAGTACGCGAGACAAAAATCCAGGGCGATCTGTCAGTTCGTTGACAATTGTGTGCGCCGTTTCTAACGATGTCTCTGAACTTGATGAAATTGAAGCTGGTAAAGGCTGGTAATCAACCTTTTTGCAGGAGTTATATATCGACCAGTCGGTGCACGAGACAAGATAGTCATCTGTAATTGAACAGTTTTTGAACACATCTGGTACGCGCAGTACTGATGGGCCGTCGTTCCTGCGAACAGTTATGAGTCGCCATATATCCCGCTTCCGTGACTTTCCTCCAGTGCTAGTGCTGCCCATAATATGATATGAATACATATTGTATTCAGATCTGTATCATATTCTGCTCTGAGGGCTCGTATCGTATTTTTAGTGTATCATATTCATATCCAGTCGGTTGAATACAAATATATTTTGAATATATTGTAATACTATCTGTGAGGGGGAACCTGGCCACCTTAGAGGTTTTGGCCTGTTGGTAGCCGTATTGAGCACCTCACCCAGGACTTGTGGAACCTAGGGAACAGGCGCGCTTCCTGCGAACAGTTTGAGCCTAGTGGGGGCCATTTTGGGTACTTCTTCGTACCTCTGTGAATTTATTTCTGCCGGAGTTCCCATTGATGGGGTACCTGGCCACTTGTACGAACTTTCGTTTACGGCTGCAGCGGTGGTCTTGCAGTGTGTTATCATGCTTATTATTCATAAGTCGTCCTTTTTGAATGTTATAACAGTACAAAGGACTTATGAAAATGACAGAGAAAAGTGTTTCTAATGCAAAGTATAAGCGCCGGGATCAGTCGTGCCAAAGAAATGGGGCCCGCATACGAGCCAGAGGGCCTGACTGGCCGAAATAAGTTGCGAGAATATTTATAAGAAGTAAATGAACATACTTGGATATCAAAATCCACTCCTCCGTCATGCACCTGAGAACCCGACGTTTGGACTTTGATACCACAAATATTAGGCGGATGTGGTGTCCAACACAGACTGAGGGAGCTATCAAAATGATAAAATTGTGGAATATACTTAAAACTGATGCCTTACATATGAAGATAACCCTGGACAATAGCTGGACTCGGACGGTCAAACATTCATTTGATATGAAGGTCATCCGGTTACAGTCCTCACACTTGGATGGGACTATTTTTCGCGCGTCCACCGACAAAGGAGGGAAGATATGGAGCCAATTGAGAACTCAGATGGAAGCCTGCTATCAGGGAAGAGGAACGAGCCCCCAAAGTCGTGAATTGATAAAGAATTGGTGGAGAAAGGATCGAAGTGGCAGTTCGGGGATAAGAAATTAATTTTCCCACCCTACAGCCCGACATCATTTGCGACACTGCTTAACATCAACTCATCACTTTCGGCTGAAAATTGGCAAGGACAGGCAGTATGGGTTGCATTCCACCCCCCGAGCACCAAAATGATATATGGCTAAGTAACTAGTCTTATAATTAGCAAGTGGCCAAGTTCCTAGTCCGGCCAGGTTGGCAGTCACAGATAGTATATCCTACTTGGAGTTAATTTTGATGAAATCCGTGTAGTTTACGCCCTCAGCAAGTCCCGACCGTAACCACTCCTTCGTAACAATTTCCACGGAAGCTGTCTCCGCAGTCATGGATGAGCGAGCATCGGATAGAGTGTGGTTCAAGCTCGAAAAAAGCCACTCGACGGAAATGCTTACTCCGGGAATGACCAGAATGTCCCTAGCGGCACGCGCCAAGAATTTCAGCGTGCCTGCATTTTCCTAACATAAAGGATCAATACCAGTCTGAAAGGAAAATAAGAAGAAGAGAAAAGCTCACTTTCCACCACCCCAGAGGATTGTCAAAGTGCGGCGCAACAGGAGAGATATTCCCGCAATACAGTTCGACTTTAGCTTTCCCATCATCGGCCGCTGCAACTGGTGTGCCGTTTAATGCCATAGCCATCCCAAAGACCGTTGCGTGGGGGATGCTGCCAGAATCAGAGCTCTCGGCGTCGTCGGAGGGTGTCTTGGCATCGGCCTGAGCATAGATCAAACCTCGAGTAGGCTGTATCCCAATATATTTGAATACGCCAGCTGTGTATTATATTTTATCCATATCATATTCATATTCATATCCTGTCGTATTCATATTCAGATGGAGCCTCAGGGCCGTATCATATCTGTATTTTTTTGAATATATTCAAATTTTAATTTTTCGTGTCGTATTTTTGGCCAGCACTAGGAACGACCCAGCACGAGCACAGTGGCAAGCACCTCTCAGGCACTGACCTTCGCCACTGTCGACCCTGCCACTGGGAGGCGACACTCAAGCCCGTCGGTTCCGCCTACACCGCCGCCTTGTTACTCGTGTATGCTACCCCGTATCCCGACAGAACCCATGCCTATTCGACAGCAGCTGCCCGAGGGTAGTGCATACTAGTAGCGAATTTACGGGGACGACAACATTATCCCTGTAGCGATCCCTGAACAACAAAACCGGCAGGCCCAACCATAACATAAGTATATCAATAGAACGAATCACTCCGTCTCACTCTGTGTACCGAGCCGAAAGACGACTCGGTCATCGTATCGAGGTCGGAGACGGAGGGCGGAGGGATGTTGAGCGAAAAAGAAACGACATAAATACAAGCAGGCTCTCGAAAGGACAAAGCAAAAACGATCCTCGGCGAAGTGAACAAGTACAAAGCGCATACTATCCTCGGCTCGGAGAATGCTATTTTCCGAATCAGTTATGTGGCACGAGTTCGATCAAAGGAGGGGGGCCCTCGTCGTCGCTGGAGGCACTTATGTTTTCAAAGTCGAATGACTCTCCAGACGATGAATCGACGCGTTTCTTGGTTGTGGAGATATGGACTGATCTTTGATTTCAAGACTCGCGTTTTCATTAGTATTTTGCGTTTTACGGTCCAACCATTAGACTTTTCAACATGCTATCTCTTTGTTACTCCAGTTTTGGAGGCAGAATGGTGGCTATGGCATGAACACAGCTATCTGTGGCTGAGCACATGACACAGCCACCGTTTTGAGGGTCAGAATGGCTAGGCAAACAACCTAGGGCCCGTGGGAAAAAAAGGCCAGGTATGACTATTTTCTTCATAAACCTGTTCGCGAGCTCATCTAACTACCCTAGGTCCTCAAAATGGGGCCCAGGCTGGGTCGAGGTCGATTCCGACGACAACGACGTCTCTGAGACCCAACTCAGTGGAAGTGATTGATGCTCACGCAAGATTACTCGTCTCGCTCTATATGCTCCATGCACCTACATATGCTCTCTCCTATGCTGCTTGCTCCATGGATATCTGCTTCATGTATGGATTTTAATACCACTCTGTTAATCTGTTCCTTGATTAATCACCACTCACAGGATCACCGCCAGCTCGCTCGCTCGCGCATTCAATTCAAATTGAACACTGTTCTGCTCCGGTTTGAACAATCTGTGATTAATCTGGATTGTGATTAATCATCCATTTCCTAGTCCACACCCTCCACTCATTTGAACGTGAGTTCCGTTTCATTCCGTTCTGGTTGTTCTGATTGAACACGACTTTGTTAATCTGTCCTTCTGATTGATCCACCCAACGCAGGTCCACCTTCCTCCCACTCATTTCGGATTTGAATCTCAGTTCTGGTTCACTCTTTCGGTTTGAACACTGCTCTGTTCATCCATGTCCTTGATTAATCACCCCTGCCAGGTTTGAATCCAGGCTGAAGACAGTTGTGTTGCGGTTTGTTGAACACTGCTCTGTTAAACTGCTGATTGATTAATCACCCGTTGTTGTCAGGTTCAAATCGCTTCTTGATTCTTAACCGTACACTAGATTCCTAGTGTATATAACTGACGTCAGAACAGTTTCTATTGTTGTTCTACCTTATTACCGTACCGAGTCTGTTTAGAAGAGCAATGATTAAGTACGATTTTGTGTCGAGACAGAGATTGATTAATGAAACTTCATATGGTTACTGTTGAGGTTTCCAAGTGCTGTGATAAAAAACTTTGCAAATGACATCCATTTTGAAGCTGAAACCATACTGAATTCCATACTGAATTCCATACTGGGATTCATAGCGATTCCAGCTCATCCAATGTTCAAACCCACAAACTTTCTTCCACCAAAGAATTTTGATCAAGCCTGGTATACGACATCTCATGGAGTGTATTGAGGTAGTTCCTCGGCCTATCTCTATTGGAACCCGGGTGGGGGGGGGGGCCCTGAAAAAAGACATAAAACCTCCGTATCGATGGGAAATCCCTTTTCCTCGCTGACGGCACCACGATCGCCGCCACCGTCGCCTCCCTGTCGTCGTTTTGATCCGACGGCGACGACAAGATGTTAGTGCATATTCGGTTTGACTATGGGCATATGTTCCAACACCTTTGTGACGGCCTTTGGCACAAAAATTTTGTCGCCATCGCACCTGGGCATCGCGCTGCAAGCTTTTTGATCGTCGTCATTTTCGCTGTTTTCACAAATCTTTTTCTAATGTTGCGATCTCTTGATGCATATTGGATTTGACATGCAGAATATGGGCAGGCACCCTTCCTCTGTAATCCTGCCTAAAAATCAAGTCTCTATCGTACACCGTTCTTCCGTTATTCACTATACAGTATTTCTCACCATGTATTTCTAACACAATTGTTATGGATGGTCCAGAGGTCCATTGGTGTTCTGTAAAAGTGTGGAATGCATGCAGGCATCCCTCCATTGATGTTTGAAAAATAAATCTCATCCATATTGTGGCTGGTCGTTGCGCTATAAATGATCTAATCATTTTCAGCGATGTTTTTCTGACGTGGCGACCCCTTGGAGCATATGTGCAGATACCCCTCCTCTGTAATTCTGCCTGAAAATCAAGTCTCTATCGTACACCATTCTTCTGCTATTCACTGTACAGTATTCCTTAATATATATTTCTCAAACAGTTGTTATAGACGGTCCAGAGGTCCTATCTATCCGGTCCTGGAACCTGGGCCCAGGTTCCACTCTTCAACGAGCCAACTGGCCTTGTATCGGCCTTGATTCGCCCATGTACGTCAAAAAGCCCAGGTTCCGCCGAAATTCGCTGGAACCTGGGAATTTTCGTGGAACCTGGGCTTGTTGACGGTTTCAGCCTCGTTTTTCAAGTTTTATTCGTCTGATCCCAGACGGTCCCACTCTTTAAGGCGACCATGTCGTTAAATAATGGCTCATATCGCCTCGACTCTCAGGATATTCGTCAAAAACCCTAAGTTCGACCGAAATCGACTGGAACCTGGGGATTTTCATGGAACTTGGACTTTTTGCCCAGTTCCGCCTCGTTGCGCGAGTTATTTAACGCTTGGCCTGCGTCAAATAAGCTCCAAAATCGGTGCGCCTTGGGAATTTTCCTGGAACTCGGGCTTTTTGCCAAGTTCCGCCTCGTTTCGCAAGTTAACGTTCCAGCTGCATTAAAGAAACTCTCGCACACATGGAATCTGGGGTGTTTTCTATATAATTTATGTGGTATTTTGATTTCTTTTAGTATGTTGACTGATTTCAACTACCCATAGGAACGTTGCTAGTCTAATAAGTCACTGATGATCTGCTCTTGTCAAGAGGATAAATGTACCTAGCAATGTTCATACAGTGTTTAGGATTTCTCTTATATTTAATTGGGGTTCAGGGGCCTTGGTTGGTGTGGGATGAAACGATATTTATTCGTGTTTGTTATGGATCAAAACCACTACGCTTTCGTCCGAATAAGGAAGTTGGGCGGCGATCCCACATCCCTGGCGCCATCGGAGTGGATATTAATTCCGGAAAGATCACTACAACTCCGAACGCAGAAAAAAATTACCCTAGGAACATCCTGAAATATTTCCCATCACATCCCATCCTTAGCCAACACTAGCCAAACGATCCCAGCAGTTCCCCCCCTTGATACGCTCTAGGGAGGGATATATACGCACCATTGACTCCCAGATTCAATTTCATCTCCTTCTGACCACCCTCCACCCAGTGCCACCATGTTTACGGTTGAACCCTTTTATTAATTTACTGATTATTTTGTGATTTTGTCCTACAAGGGTGTACCAGCCTGCACCACCTTGGGACCTTGCATGGAAGGATATATACACACCATGGCCCCCAAATCCAATTTCATCTCCTTCTGACCATCCTCCACCCAGTGCCGCCATGTTTATGGTTGAACCCTTTTATTAATTTACTGATTATTTTGTGATTTTGTCCT
Source organism: Mycena epipterygia (assembly GCA_029281465.1). Taxonomy (NCBI): domain Eukaryota; kingdom Fungi; phylum Basidiomycota; class Agaricomycetes; order Agaricales; family Mycenaceae; genus Mycena; species Mycena epipterygia. The sequence continues at coordinate 84,140 of JARJCQ010000146.1, read as the reverse complement.
ACAAGGGTGTACCAGCCCGCACCACCTTGGGACCTTGCAGGGAGGGATATATACACACCATGCCCCCCCAAACTCAATTTCACCTCCTTCTGACCATCCTCCACCCAGTGCCGCAATGTTTTTGTTGAACCCTGTTATTTTAATTTATCAATTATTTTGTGATTTTGTGTTACCAAGGTACCGGCCTGTACCACCTTCGGACCTTGAAAGGGGGATCATATAACCACCAATGAGCTCCCAAACCCAGTTTCAATTTGTTCTGACCAATCTCCTCCTGTTCTGTCAGAACTTTTATTAATTTATCAATTGTTTGTTTTTTTTTTTTTTTTTTTTTTTTGATTTTTGTACTGCAAAGGTATACCGGCCTGCACCGACTTGGGACTTTTCAGGGGGGTTCATATACCTCCCATGGACCCCCAAACCAAGTTTTAGCCACTTTCGACCCAGCCAGTGCTACCATGTTCTTCATTTGACCCACCAATTATTTACATTAACCCTGTTAGGTTGAACTGACCAAATTTTGGGCTGGGGTTTTTTGGTGTCAAATGATGTATTTACACTAGTAAATGTTGTGCGAATCGACTTTAGGGTCAAGCCAGCAATATCAGATGAATACGAGGCAGCGCGCCGGTTGCCGCGTCAGTCGCGCGTCACGCCGCGTCACAGCGCGTCACTGCCGCGTCAATGCGCGCCAATGCCGCGCCTACCGCGTCATTTTCACCAGACCCCGTTGGTTCGATGTCGAGCGAGGTTCCTTGTCTTGGAGGACCGACAAGTCGAAATCGTTCAAGACGCCGTAAACCTTCCCGTCTATCTTGCGATACATCAAATTATTGCGGCTGATGTCGCGATGCATGATACCAGCTGTCTCGTACAACCACATCAAAAGAGAACGGGTCTGGCTGATCTGGCACCAGACGAACCAAGAGTGCCATACCGCCAGAATTCAATCTGGCAGCATAATGACACGCATACACCAGAATCAGTTCTGGCCGCCAAAACCTATTCTGGCACCAGACATATCCCAGTCTATTCGTATTAATCCCACGACAATAGAATGAAAATAGAATGAATTTCTCATCTAAGTACAATGCTACGTGTATGAACAACACATCAACCAAAGACCGGGTAGATTTGGAGGCATATGTAAATGAATTGGACGGCGAGCGCGACGAGGCTGCGGTCCGTACACAGCGATACGGGCACAGGCGAGGGGCTGAGTACAGACTTTAGCTGCCGGGGGTGAGCCGATGGTATCTCCGAACGTTAGAATGACTATAAGGAAGAAAAAGGGTGGCGCACCAATGTACATATACATGACACCGCTCGTCGGCTGTCCTTCGATTCGCTCACTAGGGGAGCACGGGGTTTACGGCAGGTCGGTGTACACATTGTCCGCGCGAGGCAAGTTTTGAAGGGATGAGGCAGTGCACCAGTTGTTCGGGGACCGCAGCCAGAGAATGGATAGAAGACAGGTCTTGAGGGAGACGAGACGTGCTTGAGGGTCTTGAGGGAGACATGCTTGACGATCTTGAGGGAGACATGCTTGACGATCTTAAGGGAGACGAGAATTCGGATATTGAGGGCTTGGAAAAGAGGTCTTGAGGGCTAGCCAGCTGTAGAGCACTGGAAACGACTAAAGACGACGGAAGGACAAAGGGAGAAGAAGAAAGAGGGGGATCAAAATCAACCATCAAGGCGAGCGCACATGTGATGCGCACGGACCTGATGGCGGACTTTGAAATGGACTGCCATGAACCTCTATTATGCTACGCATCTGCGCGTCTATTTTAGCCACATGGATTACTACGGAGGACTTTGCAGAAATCTGTAGCTGACTCTTGAGCTACAAACCGGGGACATAGCTATTTCACTACCACGGCTATCCGAGCTATATTGTGCTATATACTTAAGTGCTTTTTTTGCTGATGCATACTCTGTATCCCCGGTAATTTTTCTTTCTTATCCCTTGTCTTACTTCGCTGATAAATGCCTCTAGGTTCGGCCGTTGCGGTCGAGCAAATTTTTTCAGGTGGTCGCGACACTAGTGGACTCCGCCGCGCAAGTCTAAAAGCAGAAACTATTCAGATGCTCATGTTAGCATGCCATGCGATTATGACCTGGTCGGGGAGGAGGATGATTCCAATTAGATACCCGCGCATTGCATGACAACAACGTGAATATATTATTGCCATAATTCGCAGAAAATACCCGTAAAATACGCCGTATACGGACGGTACGTACGTGACCCGTGCCGTCGGGCCCCACACTCTGGGCCCCCACGTACGGGTTGAGCCGTGGTGGCGTATGGAAAATGCGGCGTAATCTGTACGCCCGTGGGCGTAAAACGGACGTTTTCATACCCTATCAGGGTTGACGCTTGCATGAGAGTCCGAGTCGCTTCAGCGCCCATAGCTTACCTCAGCAGTCTGGACCCATTGATCATTGATGGGCACTTCTCTGCCGACTTCGACAACCTCAATTGAGGCAACCCCACACGTTGCGCGACTGGGAACCTGAACAGGCGATGCATTCGCACAAGGTTTATTTCGAAACCGGAAACGGTGTTCCTTGGCTTACGAATGCCACCCCATGACTTTTGCCCTGACGGAGCTTCGCGAATCGCGTTCACATGCTCCCGCCTTCTCTGACAAAGGACAGCTTTATAAAGAGGGCAGACCGAAGATGTATGGCGTCTGGTAAATACCACAATGCGTCATTTCGAGCTTTTATTGATCTTCTGCGGGGTGGTGGCAGCTGCGTCGCCACAAGTCAAGCTGGACTATGCGACATATGTTGGCACATCTCTCGCCACTGGTGTCAACCAATTCTTGGGCATGCGCTTCGCGGCGCCGCCCCTCGGCAAACGTCGTTGGCGCGCTCCGGCCGACCCACTGGTCGAGACATCCCCTGTCCAAGCTTCTGCAGTGCGCCAGAACCTGTACTTTTCACTATCTTCTCCATTACTCACGCATAACGTCGACAGCACGGTCCGATTTGCTACAACCTCGGAGCTGCCTTCGATCCAACTGAAACCACATTGTCCGAAGACTGTTTGTTTATCGACGTCTACACCCCGTCTGGCGCCTCGGAGACCTCCAAGCTGCCGGTGTGGTTCTTCATCCAGGGGGGCGGCTACATCCAGAACTCGAACGCCAATTATAACGGCACTGGCGTCATTGTGGAGTCGAGGCACAATATTGTGGTCGTGAACTTCAACTATCGCGTGAGCTTGGCATTCTTGGGAACATACTGTATAGCGACTGAAACAAACCTGCAGGTCTCAGCCTTTGGATCCCTTGCGAGCGAACGAGTTGCTAGAGACGGGACGTTGAATGTCGGGCTGTTGGATCAGCGGAAGGCGCTGCTGTGGGTTCAAAAATATATTTCCAAGGTATGCGATTGTTATTCCCTCCCGTTTGTTATGCTCATTGGAACCCCCTCAGTTCGGCGGCGATCCCAATCATGTTGTCATTCACGGCGTTTCTGCAGGTTTGCTCAACCGCATCTCTGACTGCCCTTGTCTCATATTTCCTTGCAGGCGGCGGCTCTGTAGCCCATCATTTGACCGCATTCAGCGGGCGCAATGATGGTGCGTGGACATCTCTTCACCCATAGCCGCCTTCTAACTTTCAGCCCAGGCCTTTTCATCGGCGCCATTGGAGAGTCCGTCTTCTGGCCGCGCGAAGCACCGGTTTCGGAGCTCGAGTTCCAGTTGGACTTGTTCGCCGCTGCGGCCGGCTGCATCAATGTGACCGACCAAGTAGCCTGCCTCCGGGCGCAAAACACCTCCACGCTCGTGGCTGCGAATGTTGCGCATCCTTTCCAGGGCCGCGCTTCGAATCCCGATTTCTTCTACACACCGACGATCGACGGGGACTTTGTCCAGGATCACTTATATACGCTTTTCAGGGAGGGAAAATTCATTCGGGTGTGTGCCATATCTTCGTTACAAGGCACCCGATTCATCTCTCTTAGGTGCCCACAATGATCGGTGACGACGACGACGAAGGTACGGCCTTTGCCGCCAACGCCAGCACCCCCGACGCGGTCATCTCCTTCCTAATGGACAACTACCCACAGCTCACTCCCGATGACGACACGCGAATCACACAGCTGTACCCGCTGCGCCCGCCGCTCCCGAACCACACGCCGTTCTTTCCATCTGCGGCAGCCGCATATGGTGAGGGCACATTCACCTGCCCGAGCAACTTTATTGCGGCGCAGATCAACCGGGTGCGCCAGCCGGTATGGAACTATCGCTTTAGCGTCGTCCAGGCCAACGATGCGGCGGCGGGCCTAGGCGTGCCTCACTCGAGCGAGGTATGTGGGCTACTCCAGCTGCTTTTTGAACGTTTGAGTCTTACCTTTGTTTTTTCCTTTAGCTTCCTGCGATCTTCGGCCCCGCTTTCATCCCGGGCGGGAGCAGCACGACGTTTGCCACGACCAACGCGCCGATCGTGCCCCTCGTGATGAACTACTGGATCTCCTTCATCCGCTCGCTCAATCCAAACCCCCATCGCTTCGCGGCCACGCCCGAGTGGGTGCAGTTCAACGCGACGAACCAGCGGCGGCTCAAGTTCGTGCTGAACGACACGCATGTGGAGGAGGTCCCCGTGGACGAGGATACGCGCTGTGCATTTTGGAATGAGATCGGTGCGAGGATCGAGCAATAGGGTTTCCGAGGAAAACAAAACAAAATCGTGTCTGTATTGGATAAGCAATTTTCAGTTATGCAACGTGACTGCCGTTATCCACCCGAACGGTCCAATAACTGCCGACTAGCTATTCATAATAACTTGAGAACTGCGTGTGGGATGCGATGGAGACACGATAGTCTATCCGAAATACAAATACTGTAGATCTAGATTCAAGATAGTGACGAAGGAAGGGAAAGGTCGGTGTGCGGAATTTGTGGGCGCAAGAGTCGGGGTTTTTCCTTCTTCTTGAAAATAGATTGGATGAGGAGAATGAAGCTTGCACTTTCTCCGACCTATGAACATCCGGAAGAGTGAGTTAGGACGTCTAATTTGAATACAAGGATACGAGAAATTGCGACATGATTGGAATAACCTGAGCGAATATACTCATCATAAAAGGTAGGTGACGTCCCCAAGCCGAGAGTTAGGTTCCTGCTGTGGCCGCTCCTAATACCTAGAATTGAGAAAATCATGGCGGCCAGTCCAAGCACGCTGCACCGTCTCGACTCGGACTTGACTTTGGAGAATTACCACCCGCTGACGCCTGTCCGAGTTTGACGCCGGGGACGTCAGTGTGTGTCCTCGTCACGAACGCCACGGCTGCGCTCCCACCCACGCCCACGAACGCTGCCGCGAATGTGATTCGGCTGCTATTCGGCTGTCAGCGGTATTTGTATCTGTATGCCACCGCCTCGTGACTAGTTCCTTCTCTGGGGATCTGCCAAGAACTTTCTTCTCTAGCGTCTTAAGCCATGGACGGGTCTTTCCATCCACCGCTCCCCGTGTGCGTCGTTCAGGTCAGATCGTTGACCGCAAGTTTCTAAGCCCGACGCACAGCTCGCAAGATTGAAGGGACTCGATATGGCTGTTGAGGTCGACTTGTTCGACCTCCATGGCTGCTCGGGACAGGCTCCAAGACTGCTGTGAATATTTATACAGCAAGGCGAAACCCATGCCGTATAGGTAACGGAAATTTTACAGGGACAGGACGGGGAAGTGGTGGATGGAGAATAAAATTGAGGAAGGGTCGAGTCGGATAAACTCAATCAAGTTAGACGTTTGAAGTCGGTTTGCAGGCGCATTATAACACTAAGCTGCCACAGAGAGGAGCGATTTGAATGAAATTACCTGGAATAGGGAGATCCGAGAGAGAGATCCGAGTCTTGCAGGGCTGCAAGGCAGGACATCAGAATTAAAGGAGCTTGCTACACATAGGGTCGACGGGGAGAGGAATTAAATTTCCAGGGACAGGCAGATCCGAGTCTTGCATGGATGATGGCTGCAAGGCAAGACGTCAGAATTAAAGGAGCTTGCTGCACGTAGGGTTGACGGGGAGAGGAATGAAATCTCCAGGGAGATGCGAGAGGGGGATCCGAGTCTGAAATGCAGGATGTCAGAATTAAAGGAGCTTTTGCAGATAGGGTCGACGGGGAGAGCGAGGACAGCGGGCTCTGATCGTTACTTAAATGCTTTGTCACAACGATGTGCCGAATTTTACTGAAACGGCGGCTAGAAGGAGACAGCAAGCGCGCCGGGAAAATAAATAAATATATCTAGGCCCGGGCTCGCCGGGCCTGGCAGGGCCTGGCATCCCTCAAGCCCGAGCCCTGAGCCCGCCAAAGCCTTGTGTCGGGCTCGGCTCGGCTTGACCAAGCCCGGGCCCGGCTCGGCTCGGCATGAGGGCCTGGGCCGAGCCCGCGACATCACTAGCTCGCATGCAGGACCGTCCAATGCACAGTACCCACCCGTAATGCCCCGGCCACGCCCCCCTCCCCTACCCCCTGAGTTGGCGCTCCGATCCGGCCCCTCCCCGCCGCCCGCGCCCCGCTTTGCAAGAAACTACGGCGAACTTGCCGATCTCCGCCTACCGCATGTAACGTGTCAAACTCGGGATGTCCTGTCCAGCCCTTATACCGATCTTAGCCCGTCTCTCTGCCCCCCTACCTTCATCTATCCCGACAGTGACCTCGATCGCGAGGCGATGGATCGGGTCGACTCCGTGATCACCGCCCTGAACCTCGAGAACGTCCCGTGCCCGGATGAAGCACGGACATTATGGGAAGTTATGTGGAAACAGATGGTCACCACGCCGTACACCAATAAAGACTGGGTCTGCGACGTAGGATTTTGGCTCCTCCGTATCGTCATCGCCCTCGTCACCCATGCGTTGAGGCTCTCCTATCCTGAGCTGAACATCACCGACGTTGTCTCCCAGCCACACAGAGAGCACTCTCAACAGGGGAACAAATTTGCGGCAATCATATGCAAGAACTACATCTCGATCCTCCCCGCCGAATGGAAGACCTCCCCGGTCGTGGAGGCGCATTTGGCGGATCTAGGGCGCATCGATGTCCTTCCCGCGGGGCAGCTCGAGTCGGGCCGCGCAATAATTAAGAAGGTGCATGACCGTCTCGCACATCCGCCCTACTGACCCTTTGGCGCTAGATCGGCTTGCAGCAAGCGAGCCTCTCCCGAGAGCACAACCTCTCGATCCGATACAGCATAATATTCACGGGAGCGACAAGCTGTGAAGAGCTGCTTTATCTGAGAAACGCGTTGAAGCTTGGGGCATCCTGAATCGGACGCCAGTTCGTATGTACGTATTTTCTTGTATGCGGGGTCGTCTTTACCGCTCCGTTCATTGTCCATATTTGTTTTATGCAAACCTCATTCTACCTGAGGTGAGCTGACACGACCATTTTTCCATGCAAGACACACCGGAAAAAGCAAAAATTAAGTGTGCCTGCAAACGCACCTTAATCTGTCAGCATAAGCGGCATGTTCAGCGTGCCTGAAAATGCACCTGAAACTGCAGATTTCGGACGCGGCGACTATGCTGCTGAATTTGGTGGAATAAGTTGCAAAATCAGTGTCATTTAAATTTGTGGTTTAAGATGCATTTGCAGCGAGGGTGATTATGTACCCAAATCTCAAAGCTTCAGCCGCGGTTTCGGCGCCTCTGAAACTTCTGATTTCAGACGCGTCGAAACCGGCACCGAAAACAATAAAGTATCCGGCAACTTCGGCGTGACTGAAACCGCAAGCTTCAGCTGCAGTTTCAGCGTGCGCCGAAATCGCAGCTGAAACCTGTGGTTTAAAACGCGCTGAAATTCATCCGAGGATGATCCTAGGATGAGCCGAGGATGATCTGAAGATGAGCTTGAGATCAATCGCAAAGTCCCGCTCAAATCAAGCTCAAATACAATAACATTTTTCAAAATTAAAACGCTTCACGCAATACGGTACATGAATGATGAGCTTAGCTATACACGAACTAGTCTAATGACTGCCCTGTATGTCTTGAAAACTTGTAGGCGCCGAATTTATTCAAATCTTGGTGCTCGCCACAATCTGGAACAGAGCCCCAAGCATTGAACGCCTCCGAGTGCAGAATGCAAGTACAAGAAGGGCATTCATGTAGCTACAAGGGCTTTCTACATCACTTCCACTATGGTCTGAAACAGCGCTCGGGTAGAACTGGATGAAGGAATCCCCTATAAATGATGGACGCGTGACTTACACGCGACAATACCAAAATGTAAAAGAGCAAATGGTATTCAAACGTTCGCGCGACCTATGTACTGTATAAGTCCCCTCGAACGATATAGAATGCACTAGTTGCCATTCCAAATTAGGGTTGACGTACTCTGTGATAACGGGCCAAGAAACAGTGAACAGAACCGGGCAGAGTGAAATAAGGTGCGAGGAGTTACACGCCGATCTACGAGAAGTCCGCGTCGCAGAGCGTTCCGCCCTGCGCCCGTCAATTCATGTGCACCGTGCATTCGGGAATTTACCACCGGCCCATCGACCCCCCCAAGATTGTGTGTGACGGTCTGAGCACTAAAATTGGGGTACGTTTAGGCATTACTAGAAGAAGGGTTATATAATAGGAAGCAAATTTTCAAATGGGCACCTCCCGGAGTGTAATCGAAATACTGCACCACACTTATACACGGTGCATATTGGATTAGCCAGCATGCTAGACAGTCTAAGATTTTTAAAGCCAATTTTCAACAGTTGCAAATTAGACTCACGCTGAGATACAATTCGTTGGACTTCAACTATGTATGAGAAAAACTCGACGAAGGGATGCATAAATCGAAGGAGCTGCATGGCCAAACACAACCACGTTCTGTCCCCAATGTGGAAGGTTATTCACAGAATGGCGACACGAGAGAAAACACATCTTTTGGGGTGCAACGACCAAGAATCTCGGCTGGTGCTCCTTATACCGCTGCCGACGCTCAGCGGCGTGTATTGCCATGCCATTGTGAGCAGAAGCAGCCAGGTACTCGTGTCCGTCGCGGGCCCACACCGACAAAGAGCATGTAGCCGGTTGAGGCAAAAGACAAACACGTGAGTATGTATCGGCGAGCTAGAGAAGGAGGAAATGCCCACCACCGCAACCAGACCATTGAACACTCTCCCCTTCCATCCCCTTACGAGCCTACCTCGCCCACGCTACGCTTCCGCCTAGGTATTTCGAGTTGACATAAGAGTTCCGTGTGAGGGTGGGTGTGCAGCCGCGCATATACGTCTCGCCGCCCACAGAAACATGCCCGTTAGCAGCCGCGCGCTCCTTGCTCATAAAAAGAAGTACCGTTAAGCAACCCGCCTCGCTCGCGGCAGGACATGCATAGATCGCGCTGCAGTGTGCGTGTTGGGAGGAGGCCGAGTGGGATGGGCATGTGCGTACTAGACGCAGTGGAGGCTCGGGAGAGATCTGGAAAAGCTGGTTAGAGACAAGGAAGGGTGTGGACGCTGAGGAAGCACGTTGGTAAGATAACCATTGCAAAGTGAATGTGAAAGCGTTGTATACCTCGGAAAAATCGGAATGACAGCCCATCGAAGCGTAGGAGAGTAAGGTGGGGCCAAGACGAAAAGTATGAATAGAAAGAAGTGTGGAAGCAAAGAAAATGGCGAAGAATCAGAGTAAACGGAGGGAATGGATGTAATATAGCAAAAAAACTCGTCAATCGCTGATCGTCATCTTTGACATCCGAACTGGAGAGCGGTTCTGCGCGCCACCAGCGCCTGTGGTAATGCTAGAGATGCTCACACCATTTTGCGAGCCTGTGCGCGGGAACAAAGAGGCAGGCGGTCACCGCCACCAACAACCATTTCAGATCACCGGAGGGTGCATGAGGGAGATACGCAAAGGTTGGGCTGGCCAATGAGCCAATGATCAATCATTGCGATACCTTCAAGCGAGCGAATCAGTTGGCGGATGAAAACTATTGTTACAGCTCTTTTGAATGGAGTCAGATCATTGGAGAATCGGACTAGCAATTGCGCACGCGGGTCGGAGCAGATCTGGCTTGTATCTCGGATTTTGGCATGATGCTGCACTTAATGGGCTTTTCTCAGCTGGCTACGCAAAGACGATAGACACTTATGGAGCGTGAATTGATACGTGCTGCTGCAGGTTCTCGAGGAGATTTAAGTGCAGATGTTGGTGGTCTGCCCTAGTATCACTAGAGTGCAATGAAATCCGCGGGTGGAGATGTCCCAGATGCGCGAGTAGAGAGTACGAATCACATCCAGAAAGCCGAAGAAAGCCATTGAAAGCGGACCATATTGCAGCTCAAAACCACGCCGGGATCTTCAGCACGACATCGTCGAGGAAGAAAGCTTAAGAAAGGCTTCTAGGAAGAAGACGAAGATGGCGTTTTTGAGCCGATGATCCGAAACGGATGATCGCCGAAGATGGCGGCCTTGCCCTTTTGTTCTCCTCTCCTCGTGCCCGATACTTTACAGCCGTTACAAAATCACTGAGGGCCTATTGTATCCGGATTATCCATCTTACTCCAGAAAAAATCGAATCAGTGGCTTTGCAGTGGACTTCAGATGTCACAGTAAACTTGCAACATAGAATAAAGCACAAGTCGCGCTCCTTGAAGTTCTCATTGCATGGCTATTGTCAAATTCACGTTCATATAATCCGAGGAGAAGCTGCGCAAGGATTTTCACAGACAGTTGGAGTCGGATGGTACGGCAGGTGCCTGTGGACGTGGATGGCGTGCGGCGTGCGGAGGTTGCCATGAGCGTAAATCCCGCCGCAGACGCCGCCGTGCGGGAGGGTACAAGGGGTAGAAGGGTCCAAAATACGATGCAGCTCTAGCAAGAAGTTGGGGTTTGCAGGGGAAGGAGGATAAATCTGGAAAGGGTGTATCAATGACATAATATAGATCGGAAGTATTTCTGGGACTCAATATCTCGCAGCGCGGTCGAAGGTCATCTCGCAGCGTGCTCAACAAGTTCGAAAGATGTCGGCAAGAGGTGAGGTGGATGTGACCATCGGGGCGGCTGCAGGACGGGAATAAGACAACCAAAATGTCTCAGCATGCGCGAAGGAATATTGAATAAAAGAACGCAAAATGGTGATGCGCGCGCCAACGCACTATCTAAAAAAAACAGAGAATGGAGGAGAAGAAAAAGGCGAGGAGCGCGCCACAGGTGGAATAACCCCGCAGTACATATCCATGGACAGAAATCAAGAATTGAGAAGAACAGAAAAGGAGAGCAACGTGCCACAGGTGGAATGAACCGCAGCACGTATCCAAGGAAATCAATGCCAAAGACGAATCGCGGCGCGAGAGCCTAGGAGGCAGACCAAGAATGGAAAAAAAAAAAAAAAAAACGGCTCATCTTCACTTCTTCGACGATGATTTGTCTTCCCCAATTCGCGCTGATTTGGAGGAACCAGAGCTCAAGGGTTGTCGGCCATGTCGGAAGATCAGTGGAGATGGGAAAACGAGGAGCAGGAGGGAATCGCCGAATGATGACACCGCCGTCCGAGACACCCATCTCGGGGCTGAAGGAATTAGGTGTCTGTGAAAGGTGATAAATAAAAGTGTGTTCAGCTTTGAGGAAATTCGATTCGCACTTTTTCCTTGACGATGTCCCAAGAAACCGCGAGACCGCTAGCATATCTCTGTGAGGAATCGGATCACCGATGCGGCAGCAAATTACCACCTTGGCTCACACCGACGCCATGGAACCAGGATCAAGCACCGGCTCTTTGTTCGCCGTCGCGCTTGAATTGAGCCGTGAGGAACTCGGAGGGGGCGTGCTGCCTGCGTCAAAATATGAGGTAGTTCATAACGTAGACTAACAACTGGCCGAAGCTATTGAATTCAAACAACTGAATCGGTTTTCGTTGCTTGCGCACTGATAACACAAATCTTGACGACAGCTCGGACTTTGAATCGACCCGAAATTCGGCCTGAAAAAGTACACGTTTCAAGGGCAGTCGACGGCGCCTGACGCCAAACATGGATACTATAGTCAACTGATGATAAAGGGAGTCTAAAATTCAAGTTTATATAACTCACCAGCATCGGTAAGATCATGCTCGCTCCGGCATAAAAGCAAAGGGGCGATACTAGAATGGTGAGCCCCCCAGCATCACCGCCGGTGGGCGAGGTCTATACATAGATTTCAGATCAGGGGAGTGGGCGGGCTCTCCAGGACGATATCGTCCGGGGAGAGATGAACAAGAGATAACGGGACAGACGCTAGGTTTTGTTGCTCTCGTAGCGAAAAAAATAAAAGCACAGAAATTATATCTAAATACCAATGGACCAGGTCAAGTTTTTCTTTTTTTCCTGTTCCGGGGGAATTGAACATATATAGCTCGCGACTGCGCGATCGCACGATCTTGATGGCCCGCACGCGTGGGTACGAGCGCGTACGAGCCATCACGAGCGAACTGTATAACCCACGATCGAGTTGATCCTCGCAACTCAAACAGTTCATACGCTATGATAATACTTTGATGTCCTTTTTCATCAAAGATCAAAAAGAGCCAGTTGATTCCAGATGACAGAACGACACCAATACACGGGAAACGCGCCGAGTACCGTACCTGGGTGCAAAGCAGGTGCACACGCAGTACGCCCCGGGAGATGCAGAAAAAATGTGGGCTTTTTTAAACAAAATCAAAAAAGAAAAACACTACACTGGAAAATGCCGATAGGAGAGATGTATATCCCTCGTGCGAATCCAGGACAGAAAGCCACCAAAGCCAGCTGCACGAATCAGCAATGAGGGGTACTCCGGACAGCAACCAGATAATCTAGGAGACAAAAGGGCGACAAGGGCGCATAACAGGTGGAATGATCCCATAGCACGTCCGTCAAATGAACTTATTGCCAAAGACGCGGGATAGCACGAAGTTCAAGAGGAAGAAGAAAAAGAACGACATCACCTCAGATCACCTGGTCTGTCATTCGTGCACCCGAATTTTCTTCCAACGAAGTCCAAGCATAGTTGCAGCCTCTGACCCGACGTGCTGTACTTGAAATCGGTAAGGTAAATCTCGAAGCAATATTAAGGCGCAAAGGTATCTGACGATAATTGCGGCCTTTGAGAGAGTTCCGCGAATGAGGGAATGAGGGAACAGTTCATGGATGTAAATTAATGCTTGGAATCAGTAAGGGAGGCCGTGAAGTAAAGTTACAACGCACAAACGTGGCCTTTGCGACCTTCACGACCGTGTCGGTGCGCTGGGAGAATCAGCAATGCAGGTAGAACGAGGGCAGTATACCCACCCCATTCACCCCTGACGAGCACACGCCGTCACAGAGCGAATGATCGTCGATGCACCGCCGGGCTATAGATATCAGGGGGACGAGGACGAATTCAACATAGAACGGGGCACATCGATCACGATATCCACGCCCATCCCGTTGGTTTGTGCGAGACTTGAACATAGTGCTTTTACGGTGAATGGAAGGCACACGTACGATTTTCATGACCTCTTCGTCCCAGTCGGGTGCCGCAATGCAGCTGATGCCGTCCTGCGTGCCCAGCCCCGCCGCCACGTGCATTTTCTCCGCCCGCAACGACCGCAAATTGCAGAACGAACCTAGTCGAAGGACTCTTGAGTTCCGAGGCTCGAAGAACCAGACGAGGACATACATGGAGACGCCACTTGTGTCCTTGACGAGCACTAGGTCTCCGCGCTTCACGGATACGGGGCCGTAGAGCGACGCGTACGGCGTCAGGGCTGCGCAACTAGGCCACGTTCAGTGAAGATGAATATATAAATCCAATAGCAGAACGCACGGCAAAGTTGCGATCTCACGGAACATCAAATGATTCAGGAACTTGACCAGATCGTGGCTGCATTTACGATATAGGTGATACTTCTTTGCAGCTGACTGCGGGCGACTTACATCGGCGTCGAATCAACGTCGAATACCTCTTGTATTCAGTCGGGACACCATCGATTTTCGCCCCGAGGTCGCCGAAGATAAAGCCTAGGATGGCGAAGTTGGTGCAGATCCTGTTGCTAATGGCGACTGCGCTGCCGCAGGCTACGATTTCAACTTTTCACCCGCAATGTCGGACACGACGCCGATCCCGGGCTGCAATCTGCGCAAAAGAATGTAGTGTAACCCTTCAGATGTATGGGAGAGAAGGAACATACGATTTGAGATAGTCGCCCTTAAGTTTTAACCACCATGAGATCGCGTTGCTGGTAAGCTCTTTATATCCATAGGGGTCGACGCTTCCATGAGGAGAGGGAATCGAATTCTCGGGAGGTAGTGAGCGGCGTCGCGATACGATGGATGTGAACACAGACCTCGTTTAGCCTGTATTCGGGCACATCGGGATTGAGAGGACGAGAGAGAAATGAGTGCTAACTAGGAGGACTTGGAGGCGGCAGGATTGAGTGAAGCATGCTGCGCAGCCTGCAGGTGTAATGTAAAAGCTGGTGTCGCATTGAGAAATAATTGAAGTCACCCATTGAAACGACGTCTACATCGCGCATCTCTTCCGTATTTCTGGGGAATCCACTTGCAAAATCCGCTGTCGACGCCGCAGTTTGTGAGCCCACTTCCGCTCAGTGGTCCCGCATCGACTCACCCACTCCCCTGGCATTACTGATTCTTGCGCATGAACGAGTGTGCACCTAGTTTCGTCAGCGGAAAACCCTAATTATTGCTAAGCAACGCATCTTCGGTCTCGATAATGAATTTTGCGCGCACAACCCGCCAGCTGCCGGATCGAGAACTTATCGATGGCGGATAAATGCATGCAGGGTGTGTAAAGGTCGGAACGATATCAGACTGACTGGAGTTGTGGAATTAGCACACGAGAAACGGCGCCGTGTTCTTCAAGACGAGATCGTCGAGGAAGAGCGAGAGGGAGGAGACAAAGAGGCGCGTTGGAACAAGGGCTGGTTTTGCTGCCGAGCAATGGTCCGATCAGAACCGATGCTCGGCCGACGGTGGCGGTGCTGTTGCTTTCTACGTAGTAATGGCCTTATTGTACTCTGAGCCTATCGCAGGAGGGCTTATTGTCCCATTTGTTACCGAAGACACCCCGAAAGTGGAATGATAAGTGCGAAGCATTTGCCTATACCACCCATCAACCACCCATCGCGGCCTCGGAGTGCGGACAGTGGACTGTTCGTCTTGCTCCGCCGTTTCTCACCCTCTGTCGTGAATATTCCCCGCGTGTCCCCAGACTGTGGCAACACGCACTCTAAAAAAATTGTTCCTGATTCTCGGGCCAGCTGAAATCGGAGTATGTACTAGTGCCGAACTGCGGAGAGGTACATAGTCTAGAACAAAGTGTCCTGCGCGAGGTTAGGCTGACGCGTTGATGCTGACGACCAGGTCGGATGATCCTTGGAATCTGATGAGTGCCGCCGATGTGGCGCTGCGTTGCGGCACTTCCGCTTTTGTTCTTCAATCCTTCAAGAAGCAGGCTTTAAACCTTTATTGTTGACCTCAGCGAATCAGAATTTAATCTGAGATTGACTCAATTCTTTTATTCTTTTCTGAACAGAGGTGCTTACGAGGCTCGTTCGGGCCTCACATAATATCGGAGGTCGGATGGCAGATTATTTCTCTTGTAACCAAATCAAGGTGGTACTCTGAAGGTTGCACACACAATGGCCCGTCTTAAGCTCACGGAATAGGGAACTCTACACATTAAAGCTCATGGTACATCTATATGACAGGTGAGGAAACGATAAACTTCATTTTATTTCCTCAACTACAATCAACCGAGCTTCGGACAATCTTACTTAGGATGATTTTGCGATGATTTTAACTACACAATGAGCAACAAAGAAAACGCGCGCCATGTCAGCTGACTGGCTGTACTAGCCTCAAAGACTTTGACGTTCAATAATAAATATTAATGAAGGAGAAAATGAAAATGATGGCGTTCATTGACCCTCAATTATGACCTTCATCATCCATTCGGATCATCCGACCTTGAGGCTGAGAAACTGAACAATAATGACTTCCCGATTCGTTTAGATTAACGAGAGCAAGCAAGCAAGATGAGCCAAGGGTGAATTTCGTGAAGAGATATGGGCAGGCACGGAAAAGAAAGTCTTTGGCTGAGTTTAACTTCGGACCGCCTCTGTTTTTCCGCTACTGGCCGAGAATCAAGGATCGCGGAATACCGAATATTTATTCAATCTGCTCGTTGAAACTCTGAGCTAGATAGCGCGCAATGGAAATACGCAATAGTCCGGGGCGGACTTGAAGAGTGGGTCCTGAGAATATTGTACCGCCAAGGTTGATTCCAAGTCTCGGCTGATGAGAGAAACAAATTCGTAACCGGGCAGGTAATGAGCAAAATATTAACAGACCTACTTACCTCCTGGAAGAAACCGTTATCAAACCAAATTTAAGATAGATAGTTATGTCGAAGGAGGAAAAATATCAGATCAGCGGACTCTGGAGTGACATAAAGTTAATGCACTGACATCTGCGATTCAAGTTGCATCTTCAAGTGGACGAACGGCGGACCTAAAACCTGCTCACCTATTATTCAGAGGAAGATATACAGTGAATCAACTAATCTTACGGATTAAAAACGCTTGGAGGACACTTGAAGAGTTGTACCGACCATCCATTGGGTACGATTTTATCTAAGGCCGTGGTGGTTCGCGGTTGTACCTTATCATACATCGGGTGGTGTACTAGATAGGGGAAACACTGTTTGGGTATTTGCCCACAGGAAGTTGCGAATCGCTTTATATTTCATTTCTGAGACGCCGTGTACCATCTTACAGTGCGATGCGCTACCGACAATAATCGCGTTCATTGATGAAACGGCGCTCGGCTCTGAAAATATGGCTAGCTAACGCGATGGTAATGTGCCTGTTGGCGTAAGCGTTTGATTTAGCCAATAAAGCCGGAAGGCTGAAAGTGCAAACTCCGGGTGTACAGTGCGGATCTGGGACATAGATGCTAGCGGTGTGATGGGGACTCGATGCGACTGCTGCGAGATGCGCTGGGAACTTCAGGTGGCTCGGATGGCGTTGCGTGCTGTATTCGGAAGGTACGTAGGCTGGCACTCTGCGGGACGTATCAAACCATCGAGCTCTTCAGGACGATATCATCTAGGAAGGTATAGAAGCATTGACGCTGGGCGGTCGAGGAAGGAGAGGGAGGCAAAGGCAAGAGAAAGCTGAGGAAGGTCCGATTTGAACCGATGATCGGATGATCGCCGAAGGTGGCGGTGACCTGCCATTTCCTTTTGTTCCCCGGCCGAGGCAAGTGGCTGAGCGCTTCAAAGAGCTTATTGAATAACTTATTGTTATCCATTTGATGGATTAAGATCATCCGATGCGAAGCCACTGATAATTTCGATCTCCGCCCACCTGAAGGCCCAAATTCCCAACAGGAGGGCAACAACAATTCTGACGAGCTCTGAGGGCATGAATCAAATCGGGAAGCCGTTATTGTTTCTCAGCCTCGATGATGAGCGCCATTGATTTTATTTCTCCTTCGAATTCATTAATATTGAACGTTGAAGTCTTTGAGGCTAATACAGCCAGTCAACTGACATGGCGCGCGTTTTCTTTGTTGCTGATTATAGTTAAAATCATCTCAAGATCATCCTAGGTAAGATCATCCGAAGCTTGGTTGATTGTACTTAGGGAAATAAAATGAAATTTATCATTTACCCTCTCTTCACCTGCCATCTAGATGTCCCATGAGCTTTAATATTAGAGCTCCCCATTCTGTGAGTTCAGGACGGGCCGGTGTATGTGCAACCTTCGGCGCAACACCTTGATTTGGATACAAGAAAAATAATCTGCCATGCGACCTCCGATATCATGTAAGGCCGGAACCAGCCTTCACTTCCCTCGTAAGCACCTCTGGTGGGGAATGAATAAATGAACTGATTCAAGCTCAGATTAAGAAAAAATCCTGATTCTCTGAGGTCAGCAATGAAGCCTGCTTCTCGAAGGATTGAAGAACAAAAGCGGAAATACCGCAAGGCAGCGCCACATCGGCGGTGATCATCCGATTCCAAGAATCATCCGACCTAGCCGTCAGCGCGTCAGCCTAGCCTCGCGCAGGTCATTTTGTACCTACCTGCGGGTAGACTATGTAACTCTCCGCACTTCCACACCACTCCGAATTCAGGCTGGTGGTCGGATCCGCCCGAGAACCGGGAACAATTTTGTTAGAGTGCATGTCACCGCATTCTGGCGACACTGAGTCCTCGAATTAGAGGTTTATTTCTGACGCGGGGAATATTCACGACAGAGGGTGAAGTGAGAAACGGCGGAGCAGGACGAACTTCGCTGCAGTCCGGACTCCGAGGCCGCGAAGGTGGTATAGGAAAACGTATGCTTCGCACCTCTCATTCCACTTTCGGAATGTCTTTGGTAACAAATGGGACAATAACCCCTCCTGCGATAGGCTCAGACTTGTACAATAAGGCCATTACCAAGTAGCACAAAAAAGCAACGGCACCGCCACCGTCGGCCGAGCACGGTTCTGATCGGATCATTGCTCGGCAGCAAAACCAGCCCGCTTCCAATTCGCCTCTTTGTTTCCTCCCTCTCACTCTTCCTCGACGATCTCGTCTTGAAGAGCTCGGCGCCATTTCTCGTGTGCTCATCCCAGTCGGTCTGATATTGTTCCGATCTCTACAAACTCGGCATGCATTTATCTATCATTGATTTTTCGATCCAGCAGCTGGCGGGTTGTGCGCCAAGTTCATTGTCGAGATCGAGGGTGCGTCCCGTAGCAACAATGAGGGTTTACCGCTGATGAAAGCAGGCGCACGCTCGTTCGTGCGCAAGAATTGCCAGGGGAGCGGGTGAGATGCACTTTGTGTCGCGGAGTTCAAAAAGGCCGGGTATGTGCGTTGTAACTTTACTTCACGGCCTGCCTTACTTATTTCGAGCATTAATTTCATCCATAAATTGTGCCCTCATTTTCGGAACTCTCAAAGGCCGAGATTATCGTCAGATACCCCTGGTACTTGCACTTTAATATTGCTTGGAGATCTGCCTTAAGTACATCATGTCGGATCAACAGGTTGCAACTGTACTATGTTTGAATTCGGTGTGTTCATTCGTGTCCTAAATCTATTCACTTACTTCAGAATGTTGTTATAGTCATCTGTATACCGAGACTATCGTCCTATGACGAGGTGTGTTACTTCATTATTGAATTTATTCTATGGATCCACTTGCCTCGTTGCCTCACACATTGCCTCACAGGTTGAGATTATCGTCGCCAAGCTCGTGACGCGGAAACTATGGTTGTATTGGTCGAGCTATGTGCATTGATTTCTTGTTGAATGAGTCCAGGTGTGCATATACAGTACATATTATGGGTTATTTTTCCGAAATCCTCATACACCTTCGATTCTTCCCATCCCCCGGAAGTCGCGTCTAAGGTGAACTCTAAGATTTGTCCGCTCACATTTCTCGCTAATTTTTTTGATTGAGTTCACGTTATATCTTGAATTCGGTAGTGGTTCTGAGCAAGTCCAAGTGTTGAAGTTCCGAAAGTTCCTTTGAGTTCTACTTTCCACAAACAGACCTGGGACTTGGTTGGAAAGAAATCCGGGAGGACAAGTGATCGCCAACGTAGATCAGATGATCTGAAGTGGTGTTGCTCTTTTTCTTCTTCCTCTTGAACTTCGTGCCATCGCGGGTCTTTGGCAATGACTTCATTTGACGGACGTGCTACGGGATCGTTCCACCTGTTACGCGCCTTTGTCGCCTTTTTGTCTTATAGATCATCTGGCTGCCGTCCAGAGCACCCCTCACTGGCGATTCGTGCAGTTGGCCTTGATGGCATTCTGTCCCGAATTCGTGCGGGGGATATCCATCTCTCCTATCGATATTTTGCAGTATAGTGTTTTTTCTTATGTTTTAAAAAACGCCTACGTTCTTTCTGCACCTCCTGGGCGTACTGCGTGTGCACCTACTTTGCACCCAGGTAATATTCTCGGCGTGTTGCTCGTGCATTGGTGTGGTTTTTTCATCTGGCTCCTTTGATATTCAATGAAAAAAGACATCAAAGTATCAGCACAACGTACCTATTCAATCTGCCTGAACCGCTTGAGTTTTGGGGATTGTGGGACCAACTCAAAATCCCCAATTCAGTACATGCCTTCGGTTCGATTTACCGCCAAACTTAGTCTCAGTTTGCGAAACGACGTTCGGTTGCACCGTTGATCACCCCCGCCGAAAAGTTGTTGACTTGCTTTCGAGTCGTATACATTGGTATCTATTCTTGCACCTACCACTATACTAACCTGATTTAAATCAAAATTTCTTACGCCCTTTGGTAATCTCGGTCGAACTTGGACCATTTCAAGTTTGTACCTCAAATCTGCTTGGTACGTCCACACAGATGCCATATTGCATGTTGAACTCACTCGGGGGCTATTCGCATCTCAGGTGTTCGATTGCCGACTTCGCCCTACGCCTCCGATGCCTTCGGACACAGGCCGAACTCAAGTGGTATGCCGAAAGACGGTAGGCTGACTACAGTCGTTGTTTTACTAGGATTGAGGGATTTTCCTCTACAGACTCGAAACTGGAGTCGCTCATGGCGGTTCACAGGCGACCTGCGATGTCACATCTACGGATGAGTGGTCCTCTGCATTGATGGCCCGTTTGAGTCCCTACACTCCTCCTTCGCATGCTAAGAAAGCTTCTCATTCAATCCCAAGTAGATTCTCCGTTCTTCCAACCAACCGGTTCCACCTGTGGTTCATTTTTGGATCTTGCCATATTCAAACTCCGCTGCTTTCACATCCACCATTTCCTCCGCCGCCGGTCTCATTTTATTTTTATTTTTACACTTTGGAATGGGGATGCTGAATTTCAAAGACAGGTCTTGGATTAGTACGGTACTGGCGAAAATTAAATAAACATTAACTAGAAGCAATACCGACTCGCCTTTCTCTTTTAGGTAACACGTAGGCGACCCCCCTCCGCACGCGGTAGCCCCACTCGCTCGATGCCGGCGATGCGTTTCAACTCACTTCCGATCCTACCGAGCCACAGAACTTTCCTACCTATGTAGGTCTATCAAATCTTTTTTGTTTGAAGTTGTTGAATATCCCAACCAGAGGTGTTGCGACGAGTTTTCCAACGGACTGGAATAGCCAAGGGCCCAAGGAATAGCTCGACTCCCGAAGCAGAGCCCATCGGAAGATGATCCGAAGCAATCCGAACTCGGCCGACATTTGCTCAGCAGTGGCGGTGTCTGCTTTTTGTCTCCGCACGCGATGTCGCACGCCGAGACTTTTCGCGCGCCCTTCTCGCCGCGTCCGTTATGGAATCCGTCTCACCCAATCTACCCGCCACACTCTTCTGATCCTCGGCCGTATATGGCCTTCAAGATATGACTCTCAAATTGTCAATCTTCGCACGTACCGCCGCGTAGGTGAGCCATGATTTTTTTTTTCTGTGGCGGTAGGCGAGGGCTGAGATGAATAACCAGAGGACACGCCCGGCGGATGATTCGACAAGCAGCAGAGACTTTGAGGGATTTTGGACATCACAAGAAGTTCCTGACCTGCCGGAGCAAGTACCCTCGCCATCACCGAGGATGGAGTGCCCAAGACTACGCACCAGCCGAAGATATAGAGCTTCACAGACCCGCATCAGGTGTAGCTGGCATTTGGTGAGTTTCTCTCACATATGTACTGTGTGTTCGTTTCCTTTCTCGCGATTTCTGGGTGATTTTCTTGGGGATCTTTGCGATGTTTCTGATTGAATTCGCGCGGAGCATGTCTGCATTGCTCTTCTGTTTTTATATCGTATTTTCTTTTGACAATTCTACCAGCACTTCCTAGGGCGCCAATTATATTTCTTAATATGGTAAATGGAAGCGGAATACCGCCATGAATTCCGGGGATGCTGGCGATGAGGAGAAGAGCAATATTACGGCACCGGGTATGTCCCTCCCGTCCATTACTTTCCTTCCAACTTCCATTGTGCTAATTCTGCGTCTCGTTCCCATATCTCACCCCGCCTCCCCTGCATCTCTTTTGGCATTCAGCCTCTAATCCTTATCCATTCGTATCCGACAAATCTGTCATCTAACTGACGCCCACACCGTCGCCGCGTAATTCCTGGAACTTCGCTGTGAAGATGCAGCGCGGTCCCCGCACGGCGGGGCTCTTATGCGCGGTATTACACAGGCGAAAACGTCATCCTGAACGACATGAACTCATTACCTACACGGGCTCCCACCGATGCGTCCAATGTGTCCGGGCTCGGCGCAAAACAGGATCTATAAGGCCAGCGCACGGACGTGCGGCGATGCTCCTGTATCCCCCGCGCTCGAATTTCGGCCTACGCTGCCATAATCGATTGTCGTGGCCGCATCGGCGGCGTCGGATGCGATGGATTTTCGCGCGCGGGCGCTTTTCGCCGCGCGGACGAGACACCTCGTGCTCATGCTCAATCTTCTGTCCTAGCGATACTCTCAGCTCCCGTTCCTCCAACACCCCATTGCTCACCTCCCGCGTCGCAGGCATCTTTTGCTCCGTGCGCCAGCCCTAATATTTTGAGACGCGCATCTCCGCCCGACCTAATATCTATTATTATTATCTGCCCTCGTCGTGCGCGCCGTCCCACCGGCGGGGTATTGTGCGCTTCCGATGCACAAACGCGTAGTCCGCCTCGCGCATTTCTCAAACACCTCGTTGGCTACTGGGGATGCACCACCCAGCTTCCCACACCCTGGCCATGTGCAATCCGTCTCTTGGCGCTACGTCTATATCGAGCAGAAGCCGAGAGGAGGCTCGCTGTCCCGCCCGTTCGTCGTGCTGCTCCGCGGCGAGGGCTCTCGATGCTGGCGAGAGTAAACAAACGCTTGCACATAACGCCCAGGTGATCGGGAGGGGCAAGGGGCATTGCATCAGCCAGAGCAAGAAAGGAGTCGCCTATACGCATACGTGTCGATCTATATTGACGCCGCATCTCGAGGACGGGCACGAGGTCGGTGCCGCGAGCGGAAGCTGAATGGTATGTTTCCACTTTCTCCCATCACGAGCGACCGCGGATTCTGCCAGTGACGCACTTGTTTTTTTTTTTTTTGTACATATTCATACACGCTTGCACCGAAGCTGTACAGATTCGCCTCGGGCTAAGGCGAGCGCTGGATACGCCATAAAGGCGCAAAGAGAAGTAGGGGATCGTCTTTCGTTTCCATCCGGTGGTGGTAAGTATTCCATCTTAGCTTCTATTTTATTTTATTTTTCCTCCGTCTCGTCCGCGATGTTGACGGTTCTCTCACTTGCGCAGGCAACCCAAAGACGAAGCCCCTCCTCGCGCTCCCACTCTCAGCCCATTCGACGCCGACCCCATGCTCCATTGATCCTCTCCCCGCCGCATATGATCCTCACATGCGCGTCCAGATTCTAGACCGTGATTTACCTGATCACGCCCAGACCCGCGCATGTAAGGGGGTGCAGGTGGGCCACTTTTCAGTACCTGCTGTGTCTTCCGCTGCTCGTGGGCTGCCGCGCGGAATTCGAACGTGCACGCGCCGCGTCGATGGCAGTGGTGGCCTAATAGTTTCGCCTGTACACGGCGCTCTCGGCGAGCGGGTATTTTAAAGTACTATCCCGTCGCTTCGTGGAATGCTAGGCATAACTGGAACACAGGTAGGGTCCCGGCACTGATTTCACGATTATGTTCGCTATACACAGATCTAATTTAATTTGTTCCAGTAGAATGAGCCAATCTTCAGAGTTTCGAATGGTTCTGCGATGACCTTCGAAGTTTCCGGCGGCCCCGCCCCTTTTACAAGCACGGGCGCTCTTCATCCCCGTGTACTCCCTGGCGCTTTGGTAGATGCGGGCGACGAAAGAAACAACCATATCTCTGCATATTGGCCATTAACTATTTATTCCGAGGACAAATACACGGCGAAGAAAATCACGAAGGACGGCGAGGACGGCTGGGCTGGGGGTTGGCGCCGCGAGGAGGTATATTAACGCCAACGTTACAGTCCGATGTCTCGGGCGCTTGGTAATGAATAAAAATAGGCCTTAACGGGCACAATAAAGCTGACATGAGGCAGGCGTTCATGAACATGAAGAATATAGAACAAAAAGGCGCAAGGCCAGTGGCACCGCCACTTTCGGCGATCATCTTATCATCGCCGATCAGCTCAAATCGGATGCTCGGCCGACCTCGAGCTCTCATCTTCTTCCTCTTCCTCGACGATATCGTCCTGAAGAGTATAGTTGAATCCGGTATACAAATACGTTACCCCACACAGTCTTTTTGCATAGCATTGCAGAGCCATCAACGGCCGTCGCCTCGCAATTATTCAACAAGGGGACACCGGCATTCAAAAAAAAGATATAGGGTCGATTTTCTTTTTCCGGACCTCAGCGATGAGCTAACTAACTACGTAAGCGTTCCCACCCTCCATATAAGGTAATTTGAACGTGTTTAAGTCGCTGGAGATCGACTGACTTGACCATAAACCACCACAGCAAATTTCTTAATACTGTATAAACATCCCAAATGCCTTGGGAACCTCGCAGGAGCTATCCAATGTTGAATAATAATATTTGAATCCGTTCGAAGACGTTTAGCAGCAACAACTTAAGACTACGGTCGGCCTACATACTAAGAGCCTGTACGGCAAAAGATTCACGCAGAATCTCGGTCCTCAATCCTGTGGTAGGCCCAAATTTTCAGCATGCTAATTCAAGCAACGGTAACACTAATGGTATAAAGTGGCTTGGGAATGCAATTTACCCTTGAGAAAGAGAGCTACGGGTCATTCAAAGTCCCAAGATTTTGAATTATTTCCTTATAAGGCAATAAAATCTGGCCAGATTCTGTTGCTGTACAGGCCCTAAGGAATCCCGAGAGGAGCCCGGATGTTCAGGTCCAATTATGGTGGATGAACATGTAATCATTTGTACACCACTGATTTTCCAACTCATGACTCGATTTCACTACTCATTCCGGTTTCTGACCACTAGGTTCAATTTGATTGCATGAATGATCGCATTTTTGCCTCGCAGGGGTATCTTACCACACTGCTGAGACATTCTACCCTCCAAAAAAAGGCTCCAGGGCCACCATTGAGATCGATTTTGCCCCAGAAATGGGACTCGAACTTTTTTTTTTCCGGCCTCGCGGCCGGACTAACTAACCAACCCTTAGTCGCCGGTTTGAATGCCGGTGTCCCCTTGTTATTCAAGCTCATTTGCGTGCAAACACGCTCAGGAGTCTGCCGGCTTTTGCCTTTGGGGCAGTGTCCTCGTTTACGCTCTCAAATCCGTTACTCGATTGCGAGCGCAGTGGCGCCCGCACGTTGAGCGGATCATACTAGCGGCGCGGGAGCGGGCGATGACGACGTCGGAGCTGCGAAAATGAAGGGATCCACTGCGACATAGTCAGTCACCCTGATTCCATTGGCGTGGTCATATCGCTGATAACTCTCCTAGATTAGTGCGGATTGTCCCTACGAGATACACGCTTAGAGCTCTGCGAGTCGCGCTATCAGTGGTGTCGAATATACGCCAGCGTTCCGGCCAGGACTAGGCGGGACGGACGGATCCGTGCTGTGCATCTACATCCGTCTGCAAACTCTGGCCTTGCGAGATGCACATCCAAGACCCCCGCAACTCAGGCTCGCCAGTGACACTCGATGCCACCTATATGCGCGTGCGCGTGGAATATACGCAGTGAAGTGTGCGGCGAGCGGACTGGTCTTCTGGCTGGAGCTCGCGGACGGACCCCTGCATCCCGAGATGCAAACATACCCGTGAGGAGGAGGACAATAATCACATCTTCACGATCCTCTTCGCAATTCGTCCCTACAGTCCCAATATTCCCTGCTCACATTGCGCCGCATTTCTGCTCAAAACCATCGCCGCTGCTCCAACTTTTTCTTCTTCGTGGCGCCATTCGCAATGTGAAAACGCCCCCTGCTATGCTGTCAGTCCCCATACCCGTGCGCAATACGACTATCGGCTCCATATCCATCGGAACTGGAGACTCGCTATGAAGCTCGTCGTGCCCCTGCGCGATCCCTTATCGCCTGGTTTTTCCCACTCGGACCACGGGCCCCAGTGCCGCACACGAGAAAACGGTGCCTGGATCCCTATCATTGATCCGCGCGTGAGCGGTTTGAAAAGCGAGCGTGTTGCGGTATTCAAGACCTGTGCGTTGATTGCGTCCGACCGTGGCCTTCCACTGCGCGCACCAGCTCTCGCTGCGGGACCACGGGACTCTTCTTTCCGCTCTTCGCGAGGACGGGGTGTAATTGGCAGGCAACGCGGACCTCTTTTGTATCAGTTACTGGCTATGGAACTGCGAACGGCTCTCCTGCTAGTCGGCTCCTCGTGCTCGTGCATTTCTCCCGTCCTCAGAAACTAACCATGATCCGCGACGACACCCTCCTTCACTGGATGGGCAGATTGGGCCCTCCCGCGAGCACGAGATGATCGCAATGCGGGCGGGCGGATACTTGGTCTCCTGGACGCACTCACCGTGTGAGGTCCGATAGAGCTGTTGTTGCTTCACACATGCCGACGTACTCGCCGCATGCCGTGCGCAACATCTTATTCTCGTAATGCAGATTCGTGCCATTTATCGAGAACTTCCATAATAAATTATTTTATTTTATTCCTATTGAGCGAGACTTCGGATGATCCTAAGATCATCCTCGGCTCATCCTCGGCTCATCCTAGGATCATCCGAGGATGATTTTCAGCGCGTCTGAAGCCACAGGTTTCAACTACGATTTCGGCGCACGCTGAAACTGCAACTGAAACTAATGGTTTAAGTTGCGCCGAAACTGCCGATGACGCTATTGTTTTCGGTGCCGGTTTCGGCACGTCTGAAACTACAGGTTTCAGACGTGCTGATCTCACCACTGAAGCTTCGACTTTAAGGTACATAATCGACAGCGCTGTAAATACATCTTAAGCTACACATATAAACTACGCTTATTTTGCAACTTATTCTAGGAAATTCAGCCGCATAGTCGGCACGTCCGAAACCCACGGTTTCAGGTGCATTTTCAGCTGCGCCGAACATGCCGCTGATGCTGACACATTAAGGTGCGTTTGCAGGCACACTTAATTTTTGCTTTTTCCGGTGTGAGAAACTACCTACCAGTCTCATTAATGTCCTCAAGACGTTCATGTCAACCCACGCTGCCCCGCGTCGCCACCCTCTGTTCGTACCGCGGCCAATAATGACCAAATGCCGCAGGTGAGCTATTGCAGCTATTTTCGGCTCGAGATTGTCGAATCAAGCGGCCTACAGGTACCCATGAATGTCCTCGAGACGTCCGTCAAGTTGCGCTGCTCGGCGTCGCCACCGTTTGTTCGTACCGAGGTCACGAATGCTCACATAGACTAAATGCTGCAGGTGAGTTATTGCAGCCATTTTTGGCTCGAAATTGTCGAACCAAACTATGTACAGGTACCTATTGATGTGTTCGGGTCGTTCGTGACGTCGTGGTACTCTGCGTCACTGCCACTCATGCTCATCATGTCCACCAGATGTGCACACTGCATTTCAGCACTGTAACATCCTGTGTCCTTTCACAGGAGTGGGGATGCAGTGTCTGCATTTGTGTTGCGACAAGGTGATAAAGTCGATTTCCAAATTTGTTTCATCGACAGAAAAAGATATAAATTCGACATTTAATTACATACGGCTTCGTTACATGTCATTATCAACTTCTTCGACACTTTGCTGGTCACCCAATGGTCACTGGTGCAGTGATAATAAGCAAAACTTTACTAGTGGACAGTAACCCCATTCATTTGATTTATGGTACTTATTTTTGCTGGCCGTCTTCTAATCCGACATTTTTTGGCCTACAACTTTCCCCATGACAACGTCTGCGACTGCTCAGCTTCGAACTGACCTGATGTGCCGAGAAGCCGATGTTTTTAAACTCCGCTCAGTATCCAGTCGTATCGACCACCTATTATATCAGTATCGAGCCCGCTTTCCCACTGATCCTGCTTCTTTATTATTCTTGCTACCTACCTACCTTGGCTACGACTTTCTCCCCGGACCAACTCGGCCGAGCCCCGACTCTGACGAAGCCGATTACTGATTTGCCCGGCGATGACCGAAGTGGCTTCCTCTCTTTGGGTCCGTTCGGCCATAGCTTCTTGACACCGAAGCTCCTAAAGCCTTCAATCAGCTAATAGACATTCAGACTATAAAATTACACCAAACACAAGACCATGTTGCCTATCGCAATCTAGCCAGTCATGCCTACTCAAACAAATCTTGCTCTTATCGTCGACGCGAAGCCTTTGTCTCGCACAATCAAGGATAGAGGCATCCCCACCCCGGGACCGGAAGAAATCCTTGTTCGTGTCGAGGCCGCGGGACTCAATCCGGTAGATGCGCGCATCGGTAACATCGACATTCCAATGTGGCCGGACATGCCTACTGTTCCCGGCTCTGAAGCTTCTGGTGTCATTGTGGCGATCGGCAACGAGGTCAAGGGATTCAAGGTCGGCGATAGGGTGTACGTTTCTTTTTTCATATTATATTCAACTGTCTCATATCTCTTTTTGTAGCGCCTTTGGAACCGCCGGTCAGAAAGTGGATGTATCGTCGTATCAACAATACAGTCTTGCACACTCGACTATTGTCACAAAAGTAAGCTCTCGCGGTTGGGGTATCGATTATATTTGACGCATTTCTATCTAATGATGAGCCTCCGTATGCATGTGGGACTGTATTCGAAGTTGACTTCGGGGATGATCAGTAAGCGCGTTATTCAGCTTCGGGGACATTTGATAATCCTCCAATATCGTTTGTGCCCGCTGGAAGCGCACAATTCTCACCCGTTCCTCCACATATTTGTCACCGCTACGGCTTTGTGGTCTGCTTCATCGTCGTTGCCGAAGGATTAATATGATGGCGCCATCCTTTCGAACGACCCGTTTACCCGTTTCCTCCCCTCATCTCTGTAGGTCATCTGTACACTGACTTCACGCCGATCCCTCATTAACCCTCGCGTCTTGTCAGTTCCGCGATCTGCTCATCGTGGGGGCAGCAGGATTCGTGAAATATGCCCGTCTTTATGTAATGTGAGCAACTTTAACTCGGTACCTGGTGAGGAACTTTGTGGCTTCCGTACGCATGCCACATAAATCGTGACGCATTTCGCTTAGAGCTATTTGCAGTACCTAGGGCGCGATTTTTTTCTTCTTTCCTTTTTGAGTGCTTTTTTGATCATTTTTCCGCCCCCCTTTGAAATCTCAATTCGGCAGGCCCGCCTCACCCACCAGCTTTTTGTGTGACACTGATTTGTTCTCGATAGAGCAATCTTTTTTCCTCCGCAAAGTCAGGACCTCGGTCAATTTAATCGAATTAATATAGTACTTCGGGGATGATCAGTAAGCATGTTCTTCATGTTGGGGACACACTTGGTAACCGTTCTGGCCGCTCGAAGTACAGAATGCTCAGTCATGCTCCCCGCATATCTGTCACAGTTGGTAACCTGATCATCGTCAGAGATGGATAAATACGACTGCGTGGATCGACTCGCTCACTCGTTTCATTTCACAATGAGCATCCCCCAAACAACTCGTCAGTATAACTACGCAGAGGTGTGTTCGGAAACCTCCCCCATCCCACTACGTGTACTCACCTACTTCGGGATTTGTAGCGTGGCTCGTACGATAACTTGGTGCTACAGGAAGTTCCGCTTGCCGCGCCTAACGCGAATGAGGTTCTGGTGAAGACGCGCGCCGTCTCACTCCAGGTCAGTTGCACGCCGCCTCCTCGCTGATTCATTATTAACCCTCCCGTCTTGTCAGTTTCGCGATCTGCTCCTCGCGGGCAACAAATCCATGACCGGGTCCATCGCTGTTACCGACCCGTGGAATAATTGGCTCTCCAATGTTAAACCGAACTTCGTCCCATGCTCTGACATGGCAGGCGAAGTCATCGCGGTGGGCGAGAACGTGAAGGACTGGAAGACGGGCGATCGCGTCTGCGCAAACTTCTTCCTGGAGAAGCTCAACGAAGAGCAGACGCCGGAAACGGATGGAAGTGCGCTCGGCGGCCCTGTGGACGGCGTTTTGACCGAATATCGGACATTCCCTGCCCACGTGCGTACCCGCTTGTTCACCCTTTAAAGCCTACTCAGCTTGGCTCCGCGCAGTCGCTCGTGGCAATCCCGCCTCACCTATCTTACGAGGAAGCATCGACCCTCCCGTGCGTTCGATTTCTGTCCCCAGAATTCTCACCAGATCGAACCGAGTTGCAGATGCGCGGCGCTAACGGCGTACAATGCACTCTACTGTGGATACGCGCCCCTGAAGGCGGGGGAAACGGTGCTGGTGCAGGGAACGGGTGGAGTGTCCATGTGTGCATCCCCAAGTCTCCGCATTGCCACTCTCTTGATAGCCTTCTTCCAGATTTGCGCTCCAATTCGCCGTCGCCGCCGGCGCAACCGTCATCGCAACCTCCTCCTCCGCCGAGAAGCTCGAAATCGCCAAGAAACTCGGCGCAGCTCACGTTATCAACTACTGCACGACGCCCGCCTGGGACCGCGAGGTCTTGAAGATCACGGGTGGGGTCGGCGTTGACCGCGTCCTCGATGTGCGCTTCTCGACATTTAGGTTCAATTGGTCGACCGTGTACTGATATATTCGTGTGGTTGCAGGTTGCGGGAAACACAACGCTTCAACGCTCGATTGATTCCGTGAAGCAAGGCGGCAGCATCGATGTAATTGGTGTTATTGGTGGTCTGGTGAGTTTCTTTCTAGTTGTCGTATTCTGTCCCGGACATTCCTTCCACCATGATTGCTTGCTTTCCGATCTCTACCTTCCGCGTCCCTTCCAATCCTGAAACGATGCTCACGATTCCCACTTGTATCAGAGCGACGTCCCCCCCGTCGACATACTCATTCCTGTCATGTTCCGCAACCTCAAGATTCGCGGCATATACGTCGGCGCTGTGTCTCAGTGCGTCCTTCCCCGGCGCGCACACCGCTTGCCCATCTGACGCCTAATCCTGCAGATTGCAGAACATGAACAAGCTCATTGCCGCGAATCCCGCTGCGACGCGCCCATCGTGGACCGCGTGTTCCCGTTCTCGGAGGCGAAGGCGGCGTTTGCGTATTTCGCGTCACAGGCGCATGTCGGGAAGGTGGTCATTAAGCTTCGGCACACCCGATGTGCTTTTTGAAACCCAACATATTTGGTGAGAGTTACGCGGTCTGCTGTGTACAGCCTCCGGCGCCTAGGTGCTAATTTTAAGTAGTCGCCGAATGGTTGAATTAATCTCAGGTGCAGTATCCCGAATCCATGCGTCTAGGCCGTTTGCATAATCCATTGATGCAGGACTGCAAGGACAAGCACAACTCCGGGCATGAACGACCAAAGTAATATGCCTTGCACACAAAAGATTTTTAGCAAACTCGCTTGCGAAGGGTGCAGTTTGATTTGATACCGATGGTGCAGTAATTTACCATTTATTCAAAGCAAGTCCTTACGTTAGACCCACGTCGAAGGTGACATGGCGAATCTCGTTATCCAATGAGTTTCAGGATCCAGATTAGCAAAATATCAGTGGTTAAGCTCCGTCGAAAAAATCTTGAACTTCAATCCCGTTCGTGAGCGGGCAAGCGGACGGCGGGGAAGGAAGTGCTTACCGAGCGTGCGATTAAATTTGTCGATCCTCGCCGCTAGCTGGCGTGAAAAGTTCTCGAGATCTTTGTCCGCACAGAGCGCACATATGGGACAGCTGTCGATCATGGCGTGCTCTGCGGGTGCGATGCAAAGAGCCTCCACCTCCACCGTACGGCCTGTGGGCAGGATTCGGGACACAGCCGCGAGTCGTGAAATGTGATTCTGAAACCATTGCGCGGGACCGAAGGTTCCACGCGAGACGGTGCCGATAGAAGCGCCTAAAACGAGATGACCACTGGTGGCCCACAATGTGCAGCGTGGGACCTCGAGTTCCACCATATAAAGGTCCCGTTCTCGCCGGTCATTATGAGGTCTCCATGTAGCGTGAAGTTCCCATACGGACCTGTACAGCTCTGGACCAACTCCTGCGCCTTTGTAGCACAGGCGTGGTGAAAAGCGTACAGCTTGTGGGCATCCTCCCACGGGACAAGTGTCATCTCGGCAAAGGTGGGACCCGCAGGGCAGACGGAATATTTCAAAGTGCAGAGCGCCGCCTTCTTGGCAAGCTCGGGGAGCTCGCGCAGTCGTGCGACGGCGAACAGGCGATGAGGGTGCGCGTCGAGGAGCGCAGGACTCTCCAATCGCAAGACCAGCATGCGTTCCACGGCTATGAATTGGTACTTGTGTGCGGCCTCGAGGATGGCAACAGCCACATCGAGATCCGTCGCGGCGGTCCCAATTGAATACTGGTCCAAGGAATGTGCCGGGTACGCGAGACATAGGAGTCTGTACAGTATATCCCTGGCTTCAGGAAGCACCAGAACAGTCTTTCCGTCCCGCTGGAGGTCATTGGAGCCGCCTTCGGCCAGGGGGAAGGCAAACATATTTTCGAAAAAGTCGGAGACGAACTTGAGGATATCCTTGTGGACATGGAAATCGACTCCCTCCCTAGATCTGAGGATGAAGTCGGAGGGACGATGAGGATCCAGGGTATCTTGTGTTCCGGAGAAGGGTGCTGGAGCATCCTCAATGGCTGCGGGCTGGCGCGACATGTGTGGCAGAAGGGAACCAGAATCAAGGCTGTTGAGTCACGCGGTCTGCTGTGTATAGACAGTGTCGGGCTAATCGCAGGTCCCGAATATATGCAGCCCGGCCTGGTTATAGAAGGGAACCAGAATCAAGGCTGTTGAGTCACGCGGTCTGCTGTGTATAGACAGTGTCGGGCTAATCGCAGGTCCCGAATATATGCAGCCCGGCCTGGTTAATAATGTCGGTTGATGCAGACGCGAGGAGGCAAAAAAAAAACTCCAGATATGACGAACCGAAGTAGTATCCCTTTCTCACACTGATGGACACAAACACGCTTGCCAAGGGTGCAGTTTGACTCGCGATGGGTCCAAGAGCGGCGGATAATTGTGATCACCTGCTGTCCGTAACTAACAGTCAAGGGTCCTCCAACCACCAAGAAAGAACGAACAGACCTTGGACTCGTAAAACTTCGTGCGAGAGCAATAACGAGGAAATTGAAAGTTGCGGACGGGAGATGGTGAAAGAGTAGGAATGACAGCCACGTGTCAAGTGCGTCGTGTGTTTGGCGATCACCCTCAAAGGTAATAATATCCACAGAGAGCTTGTTTTTTTGCTTCCTCGGCAAAGACTCCCGCCAATGCGAGCGCGAGCAGCAGCGCATTCGGGACGCGGTGCACACGCCACCCAGCGCGGCGGAGCTGCTTACATTACACGAGGGCGGGCACACTGCCAACGGGAGCGGTGACTTGTGTTTTCGACTTCCTCGTCCCCCCTTTTTACTTCCGCACCCCGGAACCCCCGGGATTCATTCCTTTATACCTCACGCGCCGCCTCCCTCCGCCCTCCTCCTTGCCCTCTTCACTTTCGTCTCGCTGTATCCCCCCGCACAACACCTTACTGACGCACCCTCACTCTAGACCTCCCATCGGACCCCAGCATCCCGCCATTCCCACCGCGGACGCGGCCCACGCCGCGCACGCACGATTACTGCTATAGGTAATTTTTCGAAGCCAGATGCGCCATCCAGAGGGGGTGTTTTGACATTGGTCTTGGCAGAACTGCGGCAAGATTCGCAGTTAGCGACATCGGAGCATATAAGAGCATATCCACGATACTCAATGACCTTATCTCGTTTTGACGCTCTCATTTTGACGGCTGTGCCTGAGTCTGGACGCGCATTGCCTCACCGGCGCCAGATAGAGAGAGACGGTATGGAGCACAAGTTTAGTCATGTTTGGTGTTTAGCCTCTTGCTTGCAATTAGCATCATTGTAGTCTGTCCTAACGGCGAATCCGACCCCCCTGGATATAGAACATAATTTTTTTCTCGTCATCGATTGTCAGTTTCATCATAATATAACCGTGCATCTCTGTTCTGACGCCCAGTAGCAGTGCGTGAGCAATTCAGTTATTCCCTTTCGCACTTTAATTACGCACCATTCCGCCATACCCTCCCGTGTTGTCAGGACAGCTGGTACACATCGAAACGGACGATAGAAATCAACTCCGCCGCATACAGTGCCTTGCTGATGAAAACACAAACAACGATAAGAAGTAAACACTGTGAACCTCCCCAGTCCCACAACACAATGTTCACGAAGTTGCTCTCTACCGCCATTCTTGCAATCCTTGTCCTCGGACAGGGAGCCTTGTCTGTACCCCAGAACCTCCCGTGTAAGCCCTTTTCGATTTGGATTTACTGTATTGGCATTCGCTGAACCCTTATGCAGGCGGAGCAGAGTATTAGGGTGCAAGTGGCTGAATTTCCAAAATGAATTTCTGACTCCGATTGATAAAATCAGGCAAGTGATGATAAACTCGCAGACGCGTCGAGGTAAGCACGACCTCCAATTCGGCAACAGTGGGCTCCTGCATCCATCCCTGGCCCCTTGGGGTCCGCATACGCACCCCATTCTGGAAGAGCTGACTTTCAGCGGCGCAGCGGTCGATCGCGTTGACAATTGTGATTTCTTCAGGGACGATTTCTTCAGGGACGCAACAGTGCTACCTACAAGTGCCATGTTCGTTCCACATATACATCTCGTCTTCCTCGCATACATCACCAGGTTCAGGGTGCCCATGCGCTTCTTACCCCCCATGTAGTGCTCCGTCGCCGCGTAGTTAGTGAAGCGGACGTGCACGGAGACCGCGGGGACCGTGAACACCGTGCTGTAAATGGCGGTGATGCGCTGGGCGAGGTCGGCGCGTTGGGCCTCGGCGAGGGGGTAGCTGTGCCAAACTTCAGAGGGGCATGATGAATAGGCGTCAGTGATTGGGAAGATGTCTCGACCCTTTATACTATTCCCCCTACTGTTAGGTAACGGTTTTACGGCGCGACCACTCCGCGATAACAAATTGATCCAACTCGCACCTCCTGCACGAGTTGCGCACGAGACCGTCCTATTTTCAGGCCTGGAGTAAATCACATTTTTGTCATTTCTTTTTGCGAGCCGAGGTAAAATCAGTTTCGTCAAAGTTTCGTTTCACTTTCCACCAACAACGTCTGCCAATAACAAGTTGATTTTTTGTATCTATTCCTTCGGAATGAACCTTTTCAGATGGTTACGGCAATCCGGGGAACGACGATTGCCTGCGCGGTCCCAAATTGAAACAACACATGTGACGCCTATGGATGATCGGGAACCAAAGACATGGCTCCGCACTGTGATGAATTAAGCTTCCACGCACTCTAGCGTCCACTACTGTATAGATCTGTATGGAGGCAACCGTAACGCATAACGCTGGCCATTTTTGCTTACAAATTTGCCTTTTATAGTAATTGAATTACTATAAAAGGCTAGCAACCAGCGTAACGCTCGACTTTGCGTTGCCTCCATACAGATTGATACAGTAAGCGCCCGTCATGTGACCGTTCAACTCGGGCATTCGCTGAGGATGAGCAATCACTCGGGCTCATCCCCAACCGCCTGAGTCATCTCGTAGAATTAGGATAAAGGGAGTGCTCCCCCTAATGTGGACACAACTATTCTTTGCTCAATCCATTTTACCTTGATCACTAACTTGCGTGAATCTAAGAGTTATCACTGACTGCTTCAAAGCAAGCTACGCGCTTGCATTGTGGTCATTACAGCAGTCCTAAAGGTACGAAGATTCGCGCCCGTCATTCGGTTGCTTAGATAGACTCGCAGAGGAACGAAGATTGTTTGAAGGGATTTCCGAAGTAAGTTCTACAGCCGACTGGCACTAATAAATCGCACACATGCTATTTGTACGCTACACTCGCGGTTTCGTTAACACGCACTTATGTTAACCGTTCTTTAACGAAATCCTCCTAGATTCTGTGTATCTATTTAGCCGCCCTTTCGTCTTGCTCTAATGCTTATCCGCGCCTGAGACCAACGAGAAGCGGCTCACTCGCGCGAATTAGAACAGCGGCATTTCAAATCAACGGCGGCATAAGGGTTCAGGATCCCACCAGAGAAACAGAGTTCGTTCCGAGGATAATCACAGTGGAAGCAATGCCGCGAAGGCTGTCAGGACAGCCAAGCATACTGAATCACGAGGCCGACGAATGCGAATGAAGTAGAGAAGTATTCGTGCAGTGGAACCTGGCGTGAGGATTCAAGCAAGTAGGAGGGGATGGGCCGGACGGCCCGACAGCCGATGGCTTAACTCACATGTAGTGTTTTTTCGAGTGGAGGGTAAGGCTCCAACCATTTAGTTTTCGTTTGAAGATCTGGGCAAATCAAACGAAAACGGTATTTAAACTGTTTAAAACCGTTTAAAACCGTTTTAAATGGTATTTTTTGCAGGCCATCGAAACACGAATGAAGTAATTAATTAGTGGCCGCTGCCGCACTCCAGGGATGCACACTTGAAGAACCCGTTCGTTATCTACACCTTGGTAAGCATCGCCTCCATTATAATCTCCGCTTTCAATGATCGTCGCGCTTCATGGCAAATATGATGTAATTCTAAAAATAGATCCTCGACAGAGACCCTGCTCCCAGAAATGGCCAGGACGAGCCGAGCCATCGTTGAGACGATCGGGAAGCCATGTTGGTGTTCAAATTCCTATGAGGGAAAGAGTTGACCCGAGTCTCCACACCATCTCTCTGGTACTGACCAGCGACTTCCACCATGTCAACAGGCTCCACCAAGGCCCAACACCCATATGTGTTCATCTAAAAATTGTTCCAGCTCCCCCGGTACAGTTTCAAGTTCCACATTGGCAACATCATCCATACATACATTGTCTAGCAAGGACTTTAATGTGCCATTCCTGAAGCACAACATGTAACCCTTTAAATCGTTTTCAAACGGTTTATAAACCGTTTGGACCGGTCTTCAAACAAAACGAAAATAAAAACGGTTTAAACCGTTTGAAACCGTTTTAAAACGGAAACGGTTGGAGCCTTAGTGGAGGGAGACCGACGAAAGCGCACGGCGTCCAACAAGTACCCTGCAAAACGGTGACCCGAAGTGCGACCGGACTTGATTACTTTCGGCGTTCGGGAGGTGTGGATGTTGGTTTAGAAAGCTCCGGGGTTATTGTTTCAGAGAGAGCTGTGAAGTGGATGGATGGACGTCGGTGCGTAGATAGCGGATGGCGAGGATGATCGACGAGGCACAAATAACACGCGATAGAGTCAGATTTAATTTGAATCGGCGTTTGTTTACTCTTGCGAAAGATTGATTTAGCATAAAACTTGACAGACTTCGCACAGTGTAACAGCCAGGATCAAAGACAGATCCCAGAACCCCGCGCGAAATCCGAGTTCCCTTCGAAGACAATCACAATGAAAGCAATACAGTGCTGACGCAGGATTGCCTAGAGAGCGCAGCGTGCTGAATGCACGAGGCCGAGGAGAGCGAGCGCA
Organism: Mycena epipterygia; assembly: GCA_029281465.1. NCBI lineage: Eukaryota > Fungi > Basidiomycota > Agaricomycetes > Agaricales > Mycenaceae > Mycena > Mycena epipterygia. The sequence continues at coordinate 46,678 of JARJCQ010000146.1, read as the reverse complement.
GCTGAACCAGGGAAGGTCTGTGGAGCCGGAGGGATCGGCGTGAGTATTCAGATTGAAAGCCAGGATGCTGGAATTCGTTGACCGTTTGGAGAGCTGGGTGGCCGAGTTAGGCGTTTCGAGGGGAGAGGGCCGTCGGCGTACTGTATCAATCTGTATGGAGGCAACGCAAAGTCGAGTGTTACGCTGGTTGCTAGCCTTTTATAGTAATTCAATTACTATAAAAGGCAAATTTGTAAGCAAAAATGGCCTGCATTATGCGTTACGGTTGCCTCCATACAGATCTATACAGTACAAGCACAAGGGTTTCAAGAGAATGAGGCCACGTTAAGCACGTGCAGATTGTTCATTTCGCGGGCTAGTCTAAGAACGAGAGACGCCCAAGCAGTAATGGTAGTTTTTCGAAGCAAATTCGAAGCAGGAAGAAAGCGACGGGCCGACAGCCGATGGAAGGTGCAGCCAAGCACTCGCCCACACTCCCCAGCCTGGTCTTTCCCGCCTCCGAGTCGCGTTTGGCCTGCACCCCCGCACGTTTTCCGTCCTCTTTTGTATCCTAGTTTTCTCTGCAGGCTGTATCTTTTTTCGTATCTGGCTAGACTTGTGAGTGGCATCGCTGATAATCCCGATTCAGGATGCCCGCCTCGTCGGCGCAGCGTGCCTCAAGGCGGCTTCGACACGATGAATGGAATTTTAAACTAAGAGGGACAGGGTGATTTATCAGTATTGTTCAGCGGGCATCCTTGTATATTCGGAAATGTATAGAAAAGAGTGGAATCTCCGAGAGACTCCACAATTATCGTGGAGTCTGTGGGGCTATTCATTCAGGCTTTCAAGGCCAGAGACATGTACAATGAATAGTGAGAAACGGGAGGAATCCGGGGTTTCGAGGCTCCGGTGACAGTATATGGGCGCGCAATGTCAACCACGTATGTGGAGTAAATTTATCTTGGCCTCTCTTCTGCCCGTGCAGAAACTTGAACGCGGGATATTTGTGTGCGCAGAACAAAAGGTCGACAGTGATGAGACGGTGATGAGGAGAGCATGTCGTAACCAGGCCTGTCCGTTGCACGGCGGCCCAACAAAGGCTGTCTAGTGTCGCCTGTTGGATAACTGCAGGTTCTAATTTTTTTCGCACGTATCCTCTATTTTTACCCACTGCACCCTACCGGTACGTGCGCCAATCTAACTGGAATTTTTACAGCGCAGCGGACGCGGAGCTTCACTGTTACCGATCCACTTCCAGGGCACACTCATTGGGGAACAATTGAATGCACAATCGGCTCGGCGGCAAGAATCATTCGGCGTGTCAACACGAGATCATGCAGCTTGTCCGCAATTCTAACCGCCAAAAGTTCGGCTGAAAGCATATTCCGGTCGGTCGAGACTCGAAAATGGTATATAATGCGTGTGGAGACGACGGTCAACACGTCCGATAAACCTCTCGCGTGTCCTCTCATTTCAACCTCCATCATGCTCATATCCAACCTCACACTCGCTGCAGCCGCAGGGACCGTCTTAAACATTCTCAACTTCCCAAAAGAGAATGCTATTGATCTCGCAGGCGGCGGTTGCATCTAGTTGACTCCCGTCCAAATCTTCCATGCATCTCTCACCACCAACCAGCACGTACGCACCTCCCATAAGGACTTTTGATGCATGCGTGCGCAGATATTGACCACACCGGATAGTGGACACTTTCTGGTGGACCGAGCACCTTCCAGATCATCAGCAAGTGCGGGACGTTCTTGACCTACCCTGGCGCGGGATCCGCGATAGCTTTGCGTTCTCAGGCGACTACGCGCGCCGATGCAACCGCTGCCTGGACCATCCAGCTCGTCAATGCTAGCGCTCCCGCCGGACCCTGGAAGTAGGGCCCAGCTCCACTGTGCCATACGCCACGTACTCACGCGCAGCATTTTTTTAGCATCTTCGAGACCCCCTCGAACGCCGCGCTCACTGCATGGGACTTACACCCCGGCAGTGCGCTCCTGGATGCCCCCGTACGTCTCCATTTCTGCCTTGTGCCCACTGTAATTGGGGAAATCTAACCGGCTGAGAAGCTCACTTTGGAAGAGTTCAATTCCACCGACACCCGCCAGCAATTTTGGTTTTCAACCGCCAGCGGTATGAATATGATCTCTTCTCGTCTCAGTTTACAGCTCTTTGCAGAACTTAGGGCGCGGCTCGATTTTTTTTTTCCTTTTTTGGCACTTTTTTGATGGTTTGGACCAGGACAGCTGCCCTGGCCTCAAATCTGGGCCGTTCGCCTCGGGAGTATGCTCAATCGATTCGTATTGTAAATACGCAGTTAACCGCCTCCTCAGAACTTTTATATGACACTGAGAACTGCTTTTTGAGCGGCGAAAACAATTACTTTTGATCATTTTTGATCATTTTTCAGCAGGACAGCTGTTCTACCCTCATTTCTTGGTCTTTTTCTTTGGGAATAGGCTCAATCGATTCTTATTTAAAGTGCGCAGTTAACTGTGTCTTCAGATTTACGGCTCAACCTCCAGTACGGCTTTCTGGTGGACGAAATCCTCGGTAGGTCATTGCTTTTGATCACCAGTCAGCAGAACAGCTGCCGTGGCCTCAGATCTTAATCATTTGTTTGGCCTATAGGCTCAATCTCTTCGCCTATTGAATCTGCAGGGCACACCACCCTTATATTTCACAACTGGCTCCCACGGCGTTTTGCTGGTACAGGAGTTTGCGTTTAAGCAGGTTTTCATGTAGGACAGCTGTGAACTGCTTTTGAGGCACCTACAAACTATTATTTTGTTGAAATGTCGCAATTTACTCTATTACCCAGTCTACTATACAGTTGTATTAGGATAATACACACTATAGGATGTTCACTGTATGTTTTCTCTGGGAGAAGGTGAAAAACTAGAAATGATATTAAATCTGTAATTCTGGATTCTGAGTCGGCAGTTGCCTGCGCAGGGGCAAGATGAGTAAAATGAGCCTATAAACATGGAAAACGGTCAGGGACTGAGGCCGCGGTAGCTGTTCTGCTGACTGGTGATCAAAAGTGATGACCTACCGGAGATTTTGTCTACCAGGAAGCCGTATTGGAGGTGGGGCCGTAAATCTGAGGACGCAGTTAACTGCGCACTTGAAATATGAATCAATTGAGCCTATTCCCAAAGAAAAAGACCAAGAAATGAGGGTAGAACAGCTGTCCTGCTGAAAAATGATCAAAAATGATCAAAAGTAATTGCTTTCGCCTCTCACAAAGCAGTTCTCAGTGTCATATAAAAATTCTGAGGAGGCGGTTAAATGCGTATTTACAATACGAATCGATTGAGCATATTCCCGAGGCAAACAGCCCAGGTTTGAGGCCAGGGCAGCTGTCCTGGTCCAAACCATCAAAAAAGTGCCAAAAAAGGAAAAAAATCGAGCCGCGCCCTAAGTTCTGCAAAGAGCTGTAACGGCGGCGAGATTCTGGTTGATCTCAGTCGATGATCGCGTACTTGAGTAGTAGTTCTTGTACATGTGGTCAAGTTACAGACATGTCTTGGCCTGGTACCATTTATACAATTGGGTGATTCAATGTATAGTTGAAACGAAATCCTATATGCTCTGAGCGCCATAGCCCCCGTGAAGCAGCGCTAAACAGAGGCTGAGCAAATAGCAGGAACTGTTGAATCTTTCAGTGGAATGGAGTTGCTAAAGATTACCCTTGGCAAGATCTCTGAGGTGCAGGTTGTCATGCCGTGGGTGGCACTATGTACTTCTGGCAGTCCAATGTTTGTGCTTCACCATTTTGAAGAATGCGAAACACTTGCGTCGATGTACATCGCGTGTCTTGATCGCTATGGCTGAGTGGGACGGCTGAACGGATACGAGGGAGCTGGCAAGGGAAATTCTACATTTATGAGCATTGAGCTCGCGAGGTTGAGAAGTATTTAAAATTCATATGATAGGACGAAGAGCTCACCGTGTATTACCCGACTCGACAGCACTGGTGCACACCGCACGTGGAGTTTGCATGCGGAGCCCCGTCCTCGGGGTGGGGGCTTGAGCCGACGGTCTTCGTTCTCGTTCTCTTTTTGGAAGCCGTGAAGGCGGACCCAATGCACAGAAAATCTTTGGTGGTTTCTGTGTGTGCAAGGTGGATTTATATCTTCCTCGAGGAAAGGTGCGGCTGCCGCACCAGGGAAATATATTCCTTTGACGAGCTCGCGACGTTGAGAAGGCTCTAAGCTTTCCAACAGAAAATGAGGAGCTCTATCTATCCCATCGGAGAATGCGGGCCCGGATCCCGCTTTCTTCGAGCCTCGCGACCTGAAACATGAACTTAGACAACCAGAATATTGTTTTTTAGTCTCATTCACTAGTCTATTAGTTACCGCGGGGTCACAGGTGGTGTCGAGCCTTATTATATAAGCATCCGTTTTGGGAAACCACGTGCAACGACCTATTGCCACGACTTGACGGTAAGTTGACGCGTCAAATGCGATGTTGTTCAACCAAATCATTGCGCAGTGTACTACGGAGATGCCCAGAATATCTTGTTTTTCGTTTGCGGAGGGGAGGAACACTACTGAAGGAATTTTCGAGTTCTGTCGCGGAATGATGCCGGAATCAGCCGAAGAATTCTTGTATGTTGCAAATTATTGATATAAACACCCCTTGTGCAATTTTGGGGGCATTTATACATCTGGGATTACAACTGTTCTCTGAATTCACGTTGAATTGTGCAAGACAAAGTCAAACACCTCAGAAACGCGTGAAATAAATGAGTTGTTTGGTTGTGCATTGTCCATCATTACATAATAAGATCGAACGCCGCTAATCAAGCGCGGTAACTAACAGACTGTATAACGAGCGAGGCACGAGCGTTTTGTTAGTACAGCGTCTGTCAAGAGAGACAATCTCATTCACTCAAAATTCTCGGATTTTGATTTTTTTTGGGTGGGACATGGCCACAGAAGACACAGCCACCGTTTCGAGGTTCAAAATGGCACGGCAAATTAGTAGAGAGCTGTAGGGACCAAGCGGTAGGGAAGGCGGGGAAGCAAAGAAGCGAGTCATAACACGACCAAACAACGTGATTCGCCCTAATGAGCTGTATATTGGCACGTTCAGTGGACACGAATGCAGCGTCCGTTGGCTCTACAAGGTCAGTTGCGTCGTTATTCATGTACGTCGACTATATTGACAATCCTGAGGTCGGGGGAGGTCGATACGAGGAACCCCAAAATGGCATTTCCGCCCATCCCCGTCACGCGCCAAGCGCCGCATCGTGCAAATACTGTACGATTTCGACTGTAGGTTCACACCATGTCATTCGTAACCTTACATGTTCACTGGGTTAGATGTTCATTCTTCGGCAATCACATCAAAATTGCCATAAATGGTAATTCGGCAAATGCCGGAGGATAATTTTTGTTTGCATTTTACGCCTATCTGGGCCACAAAAGTTCACCTTCACCGTCACCACCAAATAGGTTCAGTTCAGGACCCTCCGTCACCCGTCACCTGAACCTATGGTCGAAATAGTACAGTAGCCGAGGTAGTGCCCGCCGCGTGATAGGCGAACGCCTGTATACCAGGCCTACCGAAAACGGCAAGTGCTCTAAGGCTATATATTATGAGCTCTCTGATGAGAGGCTCTGATACATTGCTTTACTGAGCTAGTGGGTGACTTTCCATAAGCATAGATAAATTGTACAGAGTATTTACAAGCCTTGCCGAGGCAGGTGTCAGGACCCCATCAGCTCGGAGACACGAACACGTACAAGATTTATTCCAAGTCTATTCGAATCTGTTCGAGGGGTAAGGACCCCCCTACAGATTTTATTAGGTGAATAAACTGTTTTTGGTGGATGATGGACACTTCGTGCCTTCCCTTGGAATGGTAAAGCAGCCAAATTAATTCCCAACACCTGAACAACCTCCTTTTTGCTGCTGGACTCGGCCCCAGCCCTTCGGCGACCATGAATGGAACTTTGATTTTTAAATTCTTTCTTATGGGAATGAACACCGTCTACAGAATATTTGAATATTTCCTGCAGTGATCCCATCGCTGGCACTTTCAAACAAGCTCGGGGAGTATTCTATGCTTATGGAAAGTCACCGAGTGCTAGCCAAAATATGATATGAATACGAATTTAGCGTGTCATATTCATATTTATATCGTATTCAACCTACACCTTTTCCATAACCGCACGCCGGCGGTCATCTATTTGCGTGCCGATCAAACCGCCTCGTGTCCCGCTTCTTTTCCTACCGCCACGTCGCTCGCTACGCCGCCCTCACTCCTGCGCTGGTCCTCCGCTCGCCCCGTCCTCTTTTATCAGCACTCCACCCGCCTTCGCCCCACACATCGATGGTTGGGCATCGCCGCCCTCTCCGCTGCATCGCCGCGCTCGTTCCACAGCAATCCTGCCCCCTCCCCGTCTATTTTGTCCCACTACCACCTGCAGCGAGACGACGATTCCCGATCCTTCCTCACTCGCGCCATCGTCTCGTCTCACCAACGGTCATCCACAAAATCCTTCCCACTACCCGATCGCGATATCTCCGCCACGCTTCGTCTCGTTCCCACCCTTGAAATCGAGGGAGTTACTCTCGTCCTGCACTCGCAGGGCTGTTGTATCTCTCGATTATTCGGGATCCTCACCCCCTCGCCCTCTTCCTCACACCTCACGTGATTATGTCTTACTGCGCGGCAGCTCGTCTTCATCTTCCGCTTAACTCGCCCAGGAATTCCTAAATGCTGCTTTATTTTCTCTCCCTCCCTACTGCCCATCTCGTCTGCAGACCCTCGTCTCCCTACGGCGCACTGTGACTACATTTGCATCTCTTCATTGCGGTCCCCCGCTACCCCACACTGCCCATCTACCTGCCGCCCCTCTCCGTCATCTTCAACCTGACCCACCACATCCAACATTGCATTGCTAGTCCTGCCGCCCCCCGATTAATTTGCTTACCGCTGCCGCCGTCGCGTAATTCCGTTGATCTTTTTCAATCCTTCGCTCGACGTCCTCGCTTATTCCCTCCACCAGCCATTGATTCCTCTCAGATTACGGCCCTACCCCGCACCAACTCGACCAAACCTGCACTGATGCTCAATGTCCCCAAACGGCATTCCCTGCCGATTCCTCTGCACCACCGGTGCGCGCGCCTTGTATTATCGTTCCTTTTTATCCTTCCCTCCTTCTCTTTTCTCTCGATCCCTCACAAGCATCCTCCCCTCGACCGTCTGCACAATTCTACCCCGGTACAGACAGACCTAGCCGACGTGCATTTAACCTAAACCATCTTCCTTACATGCTTATAGAATTCTGATTCTGACTCGCCGTTTCACCCAGGCAGGTCCTCCCTCCTTCCTTCCTTAAATTCACTCTGGTTCCGAGTCCTTGTCCAGGTTCATTTCTTACTCTGGTTCTAAGCAATAGATGTGCAAGTGCGCTGGTTCTGATAATGTGTACACTTCATTGACTCCCATCTATCAGTTGACTGACGACTTGATTAGTGGCAGATCTTTAAATACTGCGGTGCGGATTCGATACCCTCGCCGGAGGGGAGCGTTTGCCATTCGAGTTCAATGAACTTGTTTGGATTCCGCTTGGATTTGAATTTGCGAGAGGCACCACTTGCTTCAAGGATTCGAGGGTACATGTATGTCTTGCGACTTGACTTGTTTGGAAATGCCACTGATGCGACTTTCTTGAGCTGCCAGTGCTCTCGAGTCGAGGCTAGAATAATAGAGCGCGGGCTGGCTGGTATCAACTTGAAGCGGGTTGGTATACAGCGAGAGGTGGGTTCTTCGTATTCTCTTGTACCCGATTTCTTGACGCGATTCTGCTTCAATTCGGCGCAGGCACGAATTGCATTTCGGCGTCAAACGAATGGACGGCACGCAGTTTCGATTGGGAGGAAGCGGGGAAGCGGGGACTGTATTTAGCTATAGCTAGGTATGTCCCTCTCTTGCAGCGATCGCGTCCGTTTGCAGTAAGTGTTTACCAGTTTCAAGCAAGGCCGCGCGAGGTTTCGTTAACTTTTCAAAGGAGAGTCGGACGTGGCCTCCGACTCCGGCGGGTTGGATGCGCGTGGGTTCGATTCACGGTATGTAATTTTTTTGGATTGTGAGACTCGACGTATTGACTCGAGTTCTTCATGAATGCGGCGGCTCATGCGAGATGTGGCGGCCCATCCGATTGGATGTATCAGCGCAAGTGCTTCATCCCGTTTGTTTCGTGCGCATTTCTCATTTGACTGCAGTGCCAGCATACTTCGGCAGCCGAAACGCGCGCAGGATGCGATGCGATGATTATTCGGGTGGGGGGTGCACTTGCATACCGCGGGCGAGGTGATTTGCAGCCAGTAAGCTCAACTCTTGGCTTTAAATCCACTTGCTAATGTCTCGTGTTGGTAGATTGGGACGTGCACGCGTTGGGTCATCTCGCGGCGCGGATATGGGCTCAGTCGAGGGTAAAAGGTACGCAATTTGGATTTTATTCAAGCGACGGACGACAGCTGATGTGCGTACGTACAGTAGATACAATATCCGTACGCGTGCAGCGCGGAAATTCGAGTCAGGGACAGCACGCGCTCGACTGGAGTCGGATGCGACACACGCCAGCGTATACGCGATCGAGCGGCGATGATCTAGTAGAGGAGGCCCGGTGGCTTGCAAAAAGAAAGAATCATCTGCGGGCTGAGGGGCACGGTCAGCGAACCCGGCCAGCAAGGTCGGTGTATCTCAATCTGATTACGGATTTGCATTCCATGGCCTAGAAAACGGTTGGGACAGCCGAGAACCCAATTTTTGCTCATGTCCATGGCTCACGAAATAAACATTGTTGTTATATGGGTGGCGGGTGGGGTGGGCGCGACGGAAGAACGCGCAATTCTGGGCCGCATCCGAGCTGAGAATCTGACTCCGCACACCTGAAAACGTGGGGGAGAATGTAAAGATTGGAATCGCGCGTGCCGGGTGCGTCGCAAAAAATAAATTTCATGATAATCGCGCAGAAAAGGGCCCGTCACACAGGGGGCAATCACCATGGCTTATGATTTCATATGCCACGGCGGCTTATGCGCGGAATGTGCGCAGTATATGGCTGGTTGTTGGCCAGATGATTATGTAATATAAATTACTGCAAGGCTGAGTTCAAACCCTGCAGCAGGCAACCTTTTTGAAAAACTTATAAAATTTAATCTACTACTAGAACACTGCCTCTGATGATGAATACAATTGGAGCATGTTAGTCTGACCACACACTGTGCTGCGGTAAATAGCATGGCCTTCTGTAAGTTTTTTAAAGCTATTTTATATGTTTGGACTGTTCTGACCAATATTATTATTGGACTCCCTCTGGATGCTGGGCTGCATGAAATCCATGGGTCTTCAGTCCAAGGAACCCAGCGAACTGGCACAGTGAGACTTGACCATGGTCTATGGAGCTGCATGGAGCCGGTTTGTGCTGTACACCGTATGCTCTGTGAGGTAGCGGCACTACTATGTGACCACAACCCACAACAAGTGTGTCCATGTCAGCTACATGGCCATGCAACTAATTGTCGCAAGAAGTCTTGCCCCAAGTGCCATTGGGTACCACTTCTTTCTATACATGTTCCGAGAACTGTGGGACAGCACTGAGTCTTGGTTAAAAAAAAAAAGCCACTACTGTGATACAGGCCTATCTAGGTTAGTAATTAAATCAAAGGGTTCCCATTTTTTAAAATAACAGGTATGTTGTTCTAGTGAGGAATTGATTTTATCGAGTTTGAAAAAGTGTTGCCCACACCAGGGTTTGAACTTGGCCTTGTGGTAATTTATATTACATAATCAGCTGGCTAAAAGCCAGCCATATACCGCGCACATTCCGTGCATAAGCCGCCGTGGCATATGGAATCATAAGCCATGGTGATTGCCCCCTGTGTCACCCATTACCTGAACACTTGGTCGCATTACTACAGTAATATCTCTTCACGCATACAATCTTCCACCAGCCAAAATCCTTCCAGCCGTAACCTTGACAGCTTCCATAGCTTTGATCCACAGAGTCGGCCCAATGCTGATCCTCGCAACCCCAATAGCCGCCAGCTCCTCTACCGTCAACCCATCCTCAGCACGGGACAACAACACCGCCAGCCTCCCCCCAAACTCCCTCACAAACCTCTCCACTTCCGCCCTGCTCAAGCCTTTCCCCCCTCCCCAGACAAACACCGTCGTCGCTCCCGCCTCCAGGAACGCCTTCCCCCTTCTCACCGTCTCCTCCACCGCCCCCTCCGGCCGCGGCGCCAACGCCATCACATCCGTGCGCGCATTGATCACAAAGTCCGGCACGCCCATCTCCGCCGCGACACGCAGCGCCGTCTCGATCCGGCGCACCTGCTCCTCCGTGCTGCGTAGGCTGCCCTCCACACCCGCCGCGAAGCCGCGCTCCGGGATCGAGTCCTCGATGTTGGCGCCGACCGCGCCGAGGCTGATGGCGCGCCACATGCACTCCTCGAGCCGTGTGCTGTAGCCGTCCTGCAGATCGATGCTCAAGGGGGGGGAGGGGACAGCGCGGAGATGCGTGGTGATGGGCTCGAGCACGGCGAAGTGTTGCTCGAAGGTCAGGTCTGCGTCGCGGACACCGATGGTCTCGGCGATCGCATAGGAGGCTGTGGCTATGGCGCGTACGGGGCCAGGGAGGGATGACGCGTTGGTATTCAGGGAGAGGAGCGCGCTGAGGGAGGATACATCGTAGATGTTGGCAAAGACGATGGGGTGCCCGGGCTGGTGGAGGGCTTTGAGTTCTCTGGCTTGGGTGGCTGAGAGCGGTGGTGCTGAGTTTGCTACCATTGTCTTGCTTCCTCTTTTTTTTTCTGCAAAATGTTAGAGCTTGGAGAACCTTTGTGTGCGCAGGCCGCGCGGTCATGTGATAGGCTTTGAAAGCAGCCGAAGAAGACATGACTCATATCATTGGTTCTTATTGACCTTCTCACGGGCTGCACGGCGTCTGTTGGACATGAGGAATCCCGCACAAGCCCGAAATGGCTGAGGCGCTGACTAAATGCTTACTGACATGGAACCAGAGAATGCGCTGGAACATGCAGGAGGAATTAGGATTTTAGTATAAATACAGTACTGTACTTTTTCGTTCAAATCGACACGGGGGGTGACGCGTGACCCGGTGGAACCGATTCGACAATTACACCGACCGAAATTTTGTGTAACACCCTCAAAATTTCGACATCCGGAACGAAAATTTGAACTTTCTTTTGCGTCTTTCCAGCGGTTTGGGGCTCTCGGTCACGCTCGGGAGGCTCGACAGAGCCCTGCGTGATGTAGAAAGTCGGAGGAACCGCCGATGTGATGAGATTTGCTGATGAGTTCGAGGGCATATTATAATCACATGGCCACAACTGCTCTCCTGAATTTGTCCTGGACTGTCGTACCGATGCGCAGAACGATTCGTCGCGCGCGCATCCCGACGCCCCGGCGGGTGCCCTCTCCGTACTAAGTAATGGTGTGATTTAAAAGGAATCTGAGTGTATCAGTTGGGCATGTTGCATCTAAACGCCAACGCCCACACAGCATAGCCAAATCGGAAATTCCTTCCCCTAAATATATATATGTATAAGAAGGCCAATACAAGATGAGAGAAAGGAGGCGGTGTGGCAAGAACTGGAGAGCGAGAGAAAGATAGGAAATCTGTGTACAATATACAGGAGCCTAGAAGAACAGTCAGCTTGTACGCAAAGCATCTTCAGCAACTCTGATGATAAAAAATGATGACCTACGAGCAATCTCTTCTACCAGGAAGCTGCATTGGAGGTCGGGTTCATAATCTGAGGATGTGGTTGACTGCATATTTGGAACACAGCTTGACTGAGCCTATTCCCAAAGAAAAAGACTGAGAACTGAGGGCAGAACAGCTGTCTTGCTAAAAAATGGTCAAAAATGATCAGAAGTAATTGCTTTCAGCGCTCACAAAGCAGTTCTTGGTGTCATATAAAAATTCCGAGGACTTGAATGACTGCGTATTTTGGATGCGAATCGATTGAGCATATCGGCGAAGCGAACAGATGAGAATTGAGGCCAGGGCGGCTGTCCTGATCCAAACCATCAAAAAAGTTCCTAAAAAGGAAAGAAATCGCGTCGCGCCCTAAGTTCTGCAAAGAGTTGTAAATGTTCTACACTCAATATCTGAGGTTCACATGCAATTTGGTGTAGAAAAAACATACGGTGAAGAATTGGAATAATATCTGGCATTATAAGGCCGTGTCAGACCTGATATGAGCCCTGCATAGACCATATCCGACCATATCAGGCAGTCAGATCCTCTCAGGCCAGATACAAGGGGCTTCGAAGATAAGAAAATCTCAGCATACCTTCCATTTTTCTTTTCAGAGGTCGGTCCCTAGCGTAAGCAGGCACATGCCATCAAATTCCTTTTTGGGGAAATAATTTTAATAGAAAACTGCTCCCAACTCGTCCAACATCACATAAAGTTGCAGATATTATGCCCATACATATTCCAGTTAAATACCAAGGTATTTATAGGTTAAATCGCGCAAACTCGACAGGGTGGCTGACGTGACCACGTGATCAATCTGATGCGACATCATTCAACTCCTCAAAGCCGCACTTTCAAATAGCATGTAAACGGGCTCAGATACGCACGGCATACAGCTGAAAAAAAGCCTGAGCTCACTTGGAGCATACTAGAGGAATTTATTCGGCTCATTTTTAGTCTTTCCGTATGCCGCCACATTGAGCCTTCGTCGTCGCTCACGTTCGTTCGCGCCTCGTCCCTCGTCGTCTATACTCTCGTGCTGCTTTTCCTCTTCATCGCTTCCGTCACCACTCGCCGTATCGCCAACACTTCATATCCTCATCTTTCCACCTTCGCCGCTGTACCCAACTAGTCGAGTACTGAGCACGGATTGACCCACTCGCACACATTTAGCTTTATGGTCGTTCTCGTTGCTGTCGTCTGCGCACCGTACAGTTCCAATGCAGGTGCAGGCACTAGGATTTCCGCGAATCTGGACCGCCTGTGAGTCTGCTATCTTCAAAAGCGGGCATATGCAACTCACAAGATAATGTTCAGCATTGAAGATTGCGCTCGAGACACTGGGGTATGAACGTAACAACCACGCGTTCGTGATATAAAATAAGCCCGAGGACGTCAACATGTGGAAGGCGATCAGAGCGAAATTTCCTGGACTAGAGTGCACAACTCCAGTCCGCAATATTTCCAGGGCTATTGCGGATTCAACTTGAAAAAATCCTGTTTACACAGGGCTACTCAGATCTGACATAAAATAAAAAATCTGACCTGATTTAGTTGAGCTACTGGCCAATTTACAACAGGGGGGCTGTTGTAACAGGAATATACCTAGAAATGCTGATGGACGCTCCTGAAATAATATTTTAACATGAATTTCTGCCCCGACTGCCGATGAAGGGTCCAACCAAGTCTGCTCCAAAAACTGTCTGGGTTATTGAACAAGAGGCTCATCGGCTAATATCGGCCGATGAGTCCGAGCAAAGAACGAACATGGCAGGTGATCAAATCCTCTTTCTTTGCACGCTCACCTCTGGCAGGTGCACGGTCCGGGTCGGTCCACATAGATGGACGTTGAAAATCCACCGTTATCGCACAGTGAATCGAACAGGTTTTTTTTCAGACCCGACAGATCCATCGCGCTCCCTGCAGCCACAAACGGAAATGTAACTATGGGCCTCCAGAATTTGTCCCCTGTTAAGCATCAAACTCATTGGTCTCGTGAATTCCAGTCAACTCGTAATAGCCTCTGCTTCGTGGGGTGGATTGAACATTTCTAGATCCATGGCCGGGGCGGACGAAACTGGTAAAGGGAAAGACATCGCTCCCACGCCTGTCAGGGGAAATGCGAAACGGTATTACTTTATCTGCGATTGATAAAATACGAGATTTGCGGAAGAGGAAATCTCCATATACCGTACTACTATACGCGCAAAGCCCTTTACAAAGCTTTACAACCGTTTATGCGTAATTGATCGGAAAATCAACATGCCGATGATGCCGTCAGTCCGCCAACGGCTATAACTTCACCCGCAATGCTCCGTCTGCCTGCCGCACCTTCCACGCAGGTGCCGACAAACATAATCAGCGATGGAAATCGGGCCGGGATCAAGTTTTGCGAAAGCACTTTTCAGTCTGTTGCAAACTCTCTGGCGTTCCACGCTGATGGCAGTCACAATACCTCTTGGGTTTTTAAGACCACAACAAGTCGATTTTGGGCACAGCTCATTCTCAAATCTATATTGGCTTCATAAATACGGCGTAAACGGACAGAATATGAGATCCAAACAAGCTCTAAGCGCAGACCTGGTGCCTGAGTAGGAATCAGCCTTCTACTTCCGGAGAATTGAGCTCATCACTTCTTTCAGGAACCGAATCTCTCAAAAAGTGACAGCATACGGGTGATGACATGAGAGGGGGTGTTCTTTTGAACGTTGCTCTTCTTCAGTTAGTGGGACGACATCATCTACATGAACTTTGGCTCATTATCTTCCTTCTCCTTCGTTTAAAACTACAGAATTCTAAACCCAGGAGACCCTGACGTCCCTTTCGTCGCACTCGTTGTTGGCCTTCCCGACTGCAACACCGTAGCCTTCTCCAACTTTGCAAACCCCGCGGCAATCCTCGCTCCGTCGGATGGGTTCCCCCGTACGTAAAGCCTTCTGGATTGTGATTCATGCTTCCAATTCCGCGTGTTTCAGACGGCGCGCTCCCCACTCCTGGCACGGGTCGAACTACGTTCACCGGCGGGTACGGGAATCTTTTTTCGTGGTGCGCCGAACCGATGGCCTTTTTGGTTCGGACTGCGTTTGGACGGGATGTTTTAACCCCTGTATGGAGTACGTCCGGGGTATTTCCGGCTTTCGTGCATTTCCTCACCCGGGTCTTTGTAGCGGATCCCAACGGAAGTGAATGGATTCCACACGTCACGCGAATAATAGTCTAACGACTTCCAGCTCAACACTCGCTCTTCATTGTTCAGGACCTCACCCGTAATTTATGTGCGCCTTTCCTGCATATCATAAGACCGTGGGTCTAAATGTGACGCTGTTCTAGTGGCTGCCACACCTGATCCAGATATATACGCGTCCACTGGCAACCTCGCCGTGGAGGAAGTAGTGAGTTTGGTCGGTTCACTCATCTTGTGACTTTTCTCAGGCGGAATGACCGTAGAACTTGGCTATTTTCATCTAAGCAGCTGTCTACGCTCATGGCACGAGGTCTTCCAAGATACCTGCATCTCGGCTCAGTTGAACTTCGTTAAAACACTGCATTCCTTAAGTTGATCCTTGATGTTGAAGGTTGCGCGTGGACATTTGAAATAACAGAACGCAGGGCCCATTTCTGAAGATAATGCACATTACTGGTTATTATCACCTTGAATTTGCATTTTTGCGTAGTTGAAATTTTGAATTGCCGTTTGTTGGCTTCCTGAATTTCGAGAACTCGGGCGAGTTGGTCAGGTTCGGATCGGACTTCGAAACTTTCCAGCGATCCAGCCTCAAACAGAACCCAGAAATTTGGGCCAAAGCAAGGTAGTATTTACAGAGCGGCAAGGGAGATGGCATTATTTATTTATTTTATTCGGACGGCATCTCGGCATGAGGTGACAGCAATTCCCATAGCGACACGGCTCTTCCTCCATCGTCCATGTCGTTGGCACATAACGCACTGCATATCCCAGAGCTGGTGAAGCACTGTGTCACGTTTCACGCGGAAGACGAGAACCTGTATGCTCCGGGCCACGCTCATGTCCTGCGCTCTCGTCGCGCGGTCTTAGGTGAATGCGACCCAATCCACTCTTTTGCGAGCACCCCACCTCACGAATCATCTCTTTTTGGATGAGGATCGCAGCGAGTGCCTGCTGGTGCGACTTCACGAGACACTAGTTCCCCATCTCACCCGCCCTATCCGCGATCTCTCTCTCGATGTCATTGTCGACTGCCCATTATTCAATACGTAAGCAACGGCATCATCCTGAGTGGTCGCAATCCCCAAGCTTTTTGAAAATTTACCCCTGGGCCACATCTGCAAACTCCATTGCCCGAGACCACCTGGGCTGCCATAACATTGGGAGGCGCAATGACTTGGGAAGGAATGGATTTCTCGTGAAAACCAGTTCGCGAGCTCGTCTCTGCACTCGTTCTCATGTGATGAATGCACAATAGGTTCTTGTGCGCTGTGTGCAATAGGCAAATGTTTGAATTCTGTGCACTCATTGCAAGCTGCGTAACCAAACTATTCGTATCATATCATAAAGTCTTTTTTTTTTTGGAGCGTTGGGTCTAACCTAACGATACTCAGGCAGCAGAAGCATTCCAAGTCGTCCGCTCGTATTTCTGGTTGTGGGCCAGATGTTGCCGGAGAAGATGTCCAGGAGGAAATGCCGTTACGCACAATAATTACTAGTGTGGGACTCCAGCCTAAATATATTAACCAATGCCATTTCTCACAGTATGCGGCTGCATACCCACTAAAACCCCCTTTGTGTAAGTCCAATCATCCGGGAGTGACTTTTCATTCAAAAGCAGACCACTCCAGGTGTTCAATACTAATCTTTTGTCGAACGATAGTGTTCCAAATCTGATCTTGTTTGTCAAGAACCGATCTCGACTCATGGATGTGTTGATGGATTTCAGCCATTGGGTACAGATTGCGAGCTCTGAATGGACTTTACCTGGATGAGTTAAAACTCTGCCCACTCGCAACCTCCAAATTTCACGCCAGGCCACCGATACCAAGATGGCAAACAACCGGCCTTTCTCTGGTAATATTTTCCCACTTGGAGCCTTGAACTGGACAAGATTACATCCTAATACCAACCCCCAGTTCAATTTTGGCCAATTTAGGTATTTCCTGGACCAGAGTTGGCGAGTAAGATTCCAAATCAAATTTCGTTCAGGTGCGATCATATCATATCATAAAGTCCGATGCAAATAAAAGTTCATGGGTCTCCGTATCCCGTCGTCACCACGACTGCTCGTATGTTGGAGGCGCGGTCCCCGTGGAGCGTACATCGTCGTCGGGTCTCGGCGCCATCGAGTGCATATCATCCTCATCCGACTTCGTCGAGCGTGCGCCGTCGTCCGACCTTGCTGTTACCGAGCGCGTATCGTCGTCCATATTCGTCCCGATGGCGCGGCGGTTATCGTCACCCTTGTAGGTGGATCCACGCGCGTCGTGTGCGTGGATTTCCGTGTCTGGGTGCTCCGTTACGCCATCTTCAAGCCGCGCAGTGCGGTGCCGCCCTTTCCCGCAGCATTTGCCGTGTTTCCTCTCCCGGCGCGCGGTGCAGACGGCGTGGCAACAGCAGAAGTAGCTTGCGACGACGATGAGGCAGACACCGATGACTATGCCGACGGCCACGCCTGCCCGGGCCCCGGGGGACAAGTGCTTCAGCACTGATGGGTGCGTGGTGGTGCTCGTAGGGACAGCTAACGATGTTGCTAACTTCAGGCAAGAAAAGGTCAATCGTGATGGCTTCATTTATGAGGCGCAAAAGAACATACCTGCGCCACAGCTGTGGCAGGAAGGAACGCTAGGCTGAGTCCAGTGAAAGCGGGGCGGATCGACATATTTCCAAGATTTGGAAGTGTGGGGTCACTGGGTGGGACTGGCACTGGACCCCGCAGTCCAAAAGTTCAGACCAATTTTATGTTTCTGGAAGGCCGGACATGTGCTGATGCATCATGCACTGGGCGGTGTGAGGATGCTTCTATAGGTCCTACTCAGACAGCGGTGACTCACCTACATCAAAGATTTGCTGCGGGAATTTAAAAATCCAGTGCAACTGTCAACGACGCGAGATTTCTCGTTCCTGAAGGCAGTGAAAACGAGTCCAAAAATCCAACCTAGTAGAAAGTCAAAAAGAACAGACGTCGTCGGAGAAGCATAGCGAGTTGGGAGGAGAGCCCAGTAAGCAGAAGTGTTCGATGAACGTCCGATGGAAAGCAGAAAGAAAGAGAGACGCCAAGAGACGCCCAGGATCAGCTGCGGAGAGCGGACCGAATTCCGACTGACGTCAGCGACCGGGTGCTTCCGAGAAAATTTCTTGACTAACTTCCCTTGGCACTTCGCTTTGACCAACCACCGAAATCTGTCTCTCCTTACTTCTTCATTTCCCTGATATCCAGAACTGCGCAGCGAAGCTCCTTACACAGACGTGCACGACATTCAAAGCGTTTGACCATGCTACGCAAATGCTACGGGCTCGATTTTCTCTGATCCTGATGGCGAGGCACTGTCGAGGCTGCTCGCGAGGAATCCATTCGTTTTTATCTCGTTCCAACTCAATACTCACTCCACCCTCCTCCCTTCTGCTCATGAACTGTGAGACTACACGAAACACTCAAAGACTCCTACCGACTTCGTCCATTTAGGACAGTTATCCCTCTATCATGCAACTTCCGAGATGCGGACCAAGGCTGGACAGGCACAGTGGGAACTTGTCTTCGACTCTGGGTCCAGCTTTAGTGATTTAATCCTCGGTTCCCCGTGTTTCTTCTGGGATTGTCTAGATTATTACGTTACACCGACGCTTTGGCTGCCGCTCTGCCCGAAAGCCGAAGCTCGTTTTTTCCTCTTTTCTTGATGAAAACTGGTTCTTGACATAGAAAATCTACAGCTGGAACCCGCGCGAACTCCTGTTCTGGATGACTCTTCGGGCTTCCTTTTATCTTACGATATTACATGTACTCGCGGCGGGTGGAATAGGGAAAGGACCAGAGTATTTCCTGATGGTGCGGCTCCAATACGCTTTGGTGGCTTGTCCACGCGGAAAAACAGTGCAGAGGTTGATTACCCAAAGCGGACTCACATTGTCGGCCACGATGCAAAGCACCACCACAGAAATAAACAATGGTGGCTATAAAACCCTCCTTGCCACCGTCTGCTGTCTTTGCTGCCCCCCATACAGCACATTCTCTTGCTGTACCCAGTTTTGACGAGATGTCAGACACAGAAGTCCCTTCCACGGCCTCCTCCCCGCTGTTCTTCGACGATGCCTCAGACACTGCCACTGAACCACCGTCCCCAGGTGGCTCGACCAAAGGCCTCTACGTCCGCTCGCGCCCCACGTCGATGGACGGCTCCGTCGTCGACTTCCCCGGCGTGGATTCGGCGCTCGACTTCACCCAGTTCGGCATGACTGCTGCCCCCGCCGCGCCCGCGGTCTTCCCCCTGCCACCCATCATCTCCTCCCCGCCTGCAGGCAAGAAGCGCCGCTACGCCGTCAGCGTGCGCTCGCTGTACACCGGCACCGGCACGGGCACGAGCCTCCACACCAACCGTGCCACCGTCGTTCCCGTACAGCTCGTCCGCCGCGACCTGTGCGATGACGCCGCCCCGGTCAAGGACAAGGTGCACCGCCGCACTTGGACCTTCGGCACGCTCAAGAAGATCGTCCCGGGCCTCTTCCCCCGCCCCACCGGTACCGCGCGCGCGCTGAAGCCATTCGATCTCAATGCGCCCACTGTGGACATGCCTCCCCCATCCACGATCTCGTCATTCCGCACGCGCAGCCGCGCCCTCAGCATCAAGTCGTTCAAGTCCACCAAGAAGAGCAAGGCGCGCGCGGCCGCGGTGGAGGCAGAGAACCGCCCCCCGCCGCCGATGCCGCTCACGGCGCGCCTCCGCGTGCACTCTTTCTCGGGGTACACCGCTGATGCCGAGGCGGACCTCGAGGACGAAGACGAGACGGATGCGGAGATGACTGCGATCACGCGCGAGGCGGTCCGCACCGCGCTGCGGCTCAACGAAGAGTACGAGTTCGCGCCTGTGGACCCGAATGAGATTGGGATTGCGTTGTAGTGCATTTATTTTTCCGCTTCTGATTTCTTCCTTCATACACTCACTCACTCGCGCTACCTACCCATCACCTCGTCTATCACCATGTCCTTTTTTCACCCATATGCACCTATGCCCTATGCCCTATGCCCTATGCTTTATGCCTTCCGCTCCCAATCCCTGTACTTCCGCGCGTCACCTCATTCCGTCTGTAGCCTAGTTGTAGCATTATCAATGCAATTTTACAGAAATGCACATCATCCAACCCACTCGAGCAGCACATCCGTGGTTACGCTGTTGGATACTTGTCGTGTGATTGGCACAGAATTGGCTGGTTCGACGGTAATGGGACCGTGCCCGTACATTGACGAGCTTGCGCATTAAGCAGGAGATGCCCATGCGAGACAGAGAGTCATTTCTGCGGCGATTTCCCAGTTCACCGTTGCATTCCATGACTACGAATCCGCCTCCGCCTTCTTCTGTCCGCATCATCACTGCGGAAAGCAGAGTTCGCGAAATTCACTGTATGACCTCGCAAAATTCATTTTTCACCTAGAAAACAGGTGAAAACCGGGTGAAATGGTTATCAATGTACTAGCTTATTTCGTCTAATTCAACACCAATCCCAACCAGAAGAATCAGATAAACTGAGAAAAATGATTACCGCAATAAAAAAGTGATGACTTGAACGAAATAAGCCAGGACACCGTCGCGTGTTCCTCATGCGACGGGAGCTTAACATGATGCGTCGAAGATTGGAGGGAACAAGGGATCGAGGTGCAATTGGACGCGGAGTATAAAGAGGTTTCTGAAAGCCGAAAGGGTTCCATTGCGGCGTCAAGTTCTGTCTCAGAGACAAACGAACCGGGCTCTGACGGCGAGTCTGAGGATGGTTCTGGGAGCGACGAGTGGGCTGATGATGGTTCTGAGCATGATGAAAACGGTGACGAGTGGTAATGATAGTGCTCGGACATTTAGCGAGGTTCGATTCCAAATTCCGCGTAGTTACCGATGAATTTTGTTGAAGTCCATGTCGTTCAATCTTCTAGGGGATCATACAACTTATTGTGCAAAATGAATTTTACAGTTCGTTTGTCCGACACAATTCCAACTAATTAAGTCCTTTCCGCGTACAATTAGGCAAACCGCGGTACGACTTCCGTCTTGATGAACTCCTCCATTGTCCCGAACTTGACGCCGAGCGCGACCAACGCGGGGTTCGGAACGGGTGTATCTGTGTACATGCCGATTTTCGCTTGAAAGAGGAACTGAAAAGATGCGGAGTCAGGTCGCAGCACATGAAACAACACAGTGGGATACACATACCATCTCGTCAATCTCTAGAAGCCCAGAGGTCTCCACCGGCGTGAACGTCACTTCCTTCCCGAGGGCTGCAAGTTGCACCATCAATTACTCTTCAGCGTAACGAAACAAGAAGAAGACACGTACCCTTCGCAATCGCCGCTGCGAACTGTGGATACGTGAAGCGCAGGCTGATCACCGGGTACGCGCTGCCCAGCACGCCCTTGGTGGGATCGGTGTAGTTCTTGAGCAGCGCGACCGCGGCTGGGCCGAAGTCGTGCCCGACCCACGTCGCGGACTGCATGTCGTCCGGCCCATATTTGGGGATAGGAATCGTGTAGCCCGTGTCGGTTTTCTGGAGCGATCCGACCCTGAGAGGTTGCAGCGTCAGAGCCTCATGTAATTGGAGAACGAATGAAAGGGAACACACTTCCACAGATTGTCGGCGAACCAGCCTGTGAGTAGCACAGCGTAGGGGATGCCCGAATCCTTTAGGTATGCCTCGATAACGGCTTTGTCTGTTGAACGGAAATGAGTAGTCTATGGATGTATAGGCTAGCCGCAGACGTACTATCGACATGGTAGACGTGGCTGTATTCTCCTTTTGATTCTTTCGTCGCGTCTGGGAGGGAGCTGAAGAGCGAGGGAAGGGGGATCAGATTATTGGTGCCACAATGTTTGGTAGATAGCGCACCTCCAGATGAAGAACTTCACTCCGACCTCCTTCGCTGCGTCGACGAGGTTCTTGCCTTGGGTGATTTCGCCCTTGCCATGGGGATCTGCTGGGAAGATCTCCGGGTCCCAGAAGTTGGTGTTCTGGATCGGAAAAGTTAACACTGTCAGCATTCAACAACATCGCGACGCACCCCGAACACGGCCTCGCTCCCGCGAATCGCATCCTTGAGCGACTCCTTGTCCCAGAGGTTCCCTTTGACGACCTCGATTC
The DNA here is from genome assembly GCA_029281465.1 of Mycena epipterygia. Taxonomy (NCBI): domain Eukaryota; kingdom Fungi; phylum Basidiomycota; class Agaricomycetes; order Agaricales; family Mycenaceae; genus Mycena; species Mycena epipterygia. The sequence continues at coordinate 24,631 of JARJCQ010000146.1, read as the reverse complement.
CCCTAGCAACCAGCGCCTTGCTTCCGGCGGAATCGACGCTCCGAGAGACAGCCCGGGGCGTATATGTGCCGTCGGCGAGCACAGCGTCGAGCACGGCGCCGCCTATGCATCCGGGATTCATCTCATGAATATTTCGTTTCACCATGCGTAGTATAGGTAGACCTACCCTGGCTGCCAGTCGCGCCGAAGATTGTGATGATAGGCATTGGATATTTGAGTGGGTTGTGAAATGAGTTTCAAAGGGGAGGATGATGAGTGTGAACGACATCGAACCAGCATTTATACGGAGCCCGGCGGGAAAAGAAAGAATCAGGATTAGTCAGAAAAGGGATCACCGCCTTATGAAACGGAAGACCGCGCTTCGCTATTGGCCACGGATGCTGTGCCGGTGACCTAATAACACGGAATTTGCCGGCGGCGGCGGGCTTCCCTTGAGATTGGACAGGACGGAGATTATTGTACAGTTTATTCGGGCCTAGAGATACTTTTGCCCAAAAATGATCCAGGAGGAGTTCGGAGTTGTCGGAAATGCCTGCAGTATGCGTTTCAAGGCAAGACAGACACTGTCTACCAGCTCTTCCGCCTCCTTTCGGTTCTTCCTCGCCCCCTGGATTATTTCAGCATGACGACAAACAAGAAAGAGAAAAATGTGACTTAGGCCGACGTGTGTATGCGCACGGCGATGTTTACGAGCGGTTGCAGTTAGGGAATCTTCGATCCGCTGGACAAGTCTTGCAAAAAGTTCAAGGCTCCGGCAGCAAGGATGTGGGCACCAGACGGAGCCATTGTGGACGCCCGGAGACGAATAAGCGCTCAGCAGAGGACAACTCTAATACTTGTGTGTGGCGGTCAAAGGCCTGCTTCGTGGTGATGTGCGCCTATTTGTCGAAAGCATTTGGTAGGCGCCAACAGCTATCGATTCTAAATCCGGTGCGCCAGAATTTTAGAAGTGAGTAGATTCTCAAGGACATAGCTGTGCGGTGCTGGAAAAGGGGGAAAGTAGTTCCAGACTGTAGCAGTTGAGCGCCGAGACAAGCCATAAACGATTCGGAATAGAGGGGTGGAGGCGACCAGGAGAGGTAGCAGCAATCCAGTGCAGCAGAGTTTTAGAAGTAATAGAAAAGTGAGTAGATCAAAGGCAAACTTTCAAGGACACAGCTGAGCGGTGCTTGGCCAGGGGTAAAGTTAATCCAGACTGTAGCAGTTGCGCGCCTGAGACAAGTCATACAGCGATTCCGGGATAGAAGGGTGGATACGGACAATTAATCTCACGAAGAACTTAAATAGGCGCGTTGCAATGGAACAGCTCGCTCTGAGTCATAGCCTCCTCCGTCAATCCCAACCGCCAGAGATTCACATGGAACGCTGTGGCGAGGCTTGGAATCGCGCCTGGGTTGAGGCAATGTACGGGCCAAGCCCAGAGGCAAGTAGACGCGCGCGCGGTGATGGTGGTAGTGGAAGAAGGGCCGTCTGCCCTGGCGCTCACTGCCATTAGATCCGGAATCAGATGCGCATGATGTCGGTAGGGATGTCGGATGTCCGCGACGCAGAAAATTCAACAAATCTGCACTTCCCGGATAAAGTATAGAAGTTCGTGGAGCCCATCCCAAAATTCATAATAGTTGTAATGTGCTTCCCCCCCCCCCCCCCCCCCCCCCCCCGCATGTAGCTCTCCCCTGCTTGCGCAATTGTGGGGCAGTCCATCCCTCCGTCTTCCGAATCCTCATTCCATTGAAGTTCTCAAAAATCTTTTCGCGCATCAGAAATCGTCGATTATTCTTGCCTCACACTCTTCTCGTCTCCGAGATCAAACAATGAACATATCCTTCGCGTCATGTAGTACAGAGTAACCTCTACTTATTTAGAGACCCTCGAAAATCCCGTCCCTAAAATATTGCAGCAAAAGAACGCTTCAGCGAAAGAAAACATCTGGGGGAGAACTAGCTCACGCCAGAGGACGGGATGAGGAGGTCACGGCGCCAAGCACTGGGACCAGAAGGCATTGAGAACCTGACAGGTTGAGCCCTCGCAGCAGGCCGGTCCGATCCAGTTCAAGTTCTGTGAAGTGCATTGAGCCCAGAGGGGAGCGCACTGTAACCCACGAATCAGCGCGCTCGCAGACAGCAGATTCAGAGAAGAAAAGTGATCTCACGGCTCCAGGTAGAGTCGGGAGCGTGGTTGGGGCCGTCGTGGTCGGGCTAGCACTGGTCGGGATAGCGGACCCGGTGGTGGAAGTGATAGCGGCCGAGGCAATGAAGAGGAGCAGGGATTTGAAGGACACCATGGTGCTAACCGCTTTCAGGGAAACAGCGAGCCAAGCATGTTCGATTCTAGTTTTATACGATCCGCTCGGTCCTGATTGTGTGGGAAGAGGCGGGGTTAGGCATCACATGTGCCCCAATACATTTCCATCCGGAATTTCTCCAGACCGGGAATAAGCCGAGAGATGTCAGGCGCTTGTGATGCTTGCGTAGAGAATACATTTCAACACAAGCCATCCGGCATTTCTCCAGACCGGGACCGCCCAATCGCGGTCCCACCGCCATCGAGCCAATATTGGCTCGTGTTGCTTCCTGTACCTGGATGCATATCTTAGGATCATGGACCGGTAAAGTTGAGAAGCGAAAACAAGAACACGCGCGCAGAGGGAATGGCTCGACCCCGAGTCAAACAGGTAGCTCTGCATCAACCGCATTCGATGTCTAGTTGGCGCAGGCGCGGTCCCATCGCCGGACTTGTATGCATGTACATTGGAAAAGGATTTCGAAGTGGGGATGTGAATTTACTGTGGACGGGTGAATGTTAATACGCAAACTAGAACGTAATATGAGGACGAACGAGCATGTATTTTAAGGCGAGGTAACGCTGTGAAAAAGAGGCGATGGCGAAAAAATTGAATTTTCCACCGGGAATGGCTCGATCCCGAGTTACCTCAGTCGAGTCTCTCCAAATGTATGCGATACAGGCGTCCCACGTCATCAAGCCTATATTCGCTTGTATTGAATCCAATATCTGGGTGTGCAGCTGCGGATCCTTCGGTCACGACGGATGAGTAAAAGTTAACAGAAAAGAAGGAGCCTTGTGCGATCCCCAGTCGAACAGGTGACCCGTGTAAATTTTATTCGGACTTGAAAAATGAGACATGTTGTGTAAAGTGGGGACGGGAAATGTGAAGTGGCTTGCGCGCACATACGTTGATGATTGAATTTGTGAATTTTTGAAGTCGGAAGAATCGTGACCAGAGGAGAAAAAATGGTAACTTGAAGAAGAGATTGCCATGGCTCGACCCTGAGTCGAACGGGTGAATCTGCCTTCCCGCTTCAGCTAATTGCGCTCCACTGAAAATATGTGCGGTCCCATCGCCATCGAGGCGATATTAACCTACCTTGGTCTTTGTACCTTCTCGGATAGTGGAGCATCATAATCGGCGGAGATGAGATGACTTCACTGTGGACCGCGCCCAAATCCGAAATGACTCGTGCGGAAGTCTCTTCAAGGATTAGATGGACGAGCGTGTTGTGGAATTCTTTGCAAATGTTCCTTTGCACTACTTCGGGGGGGGGTGTCGGTGCCGAAGGAAACCGTATTTTCAAATTCCTGATATACGGAATGACGTGAGGTGAGTGCACGCTGCTCGGTGATTCGTCGACTCGCGGGTGTGAAGATCGTGTGCGCGGCCGCCTTTCAGCGTCAATGAGTGAAGAAGGATGCGCTGGCTTGCGCCGCGGAACGTCGACGCCACGAGCGCACAAGTTTTCAGGGAGTCGTTATCGTCCACCTCATGAACGATGGCGTCGATGACTGCCTCATGGAGGCACAAAAGTGGGAGAGAGCGAAGAAGAAAAAAAAGCACAGCCCCGGCATCACCAAACTGCGCCAAACTTGGGCGAACGATAAAAAAAGAGCCCGAAGTCTTTGAGGCGCGTAGATCAGGAGTAAGGTGTCGAAATTGAACAGTTGCAAATGGGAGCAACTCCGGGCTGCACATTTAATGTGCGACACTGCGAGAATACCTCGCCCTTCTAAGTTGGCCAGCGAGGAAGCGTCTGATTCTGGGTCGGACCATTTGGCGTTCGCACGGTTTTTTCTCGTTCTTGCTTCATTCGCGCACCTCCATTTCATGGGTTGCATCCAGGCGAATGGTGAAAGTAGGCTCCCATTGGAACGGGAATTAAAAATATTTCACAACGCCTATCCAATGCACTATGTAAGATCTATTAGAGTGTATCAACCGATTATCTATTGTTTTTATTTGGGACGTAGCTTCTCCCCATGTGCAAACGGCGACTATCAGAAGCGCGAATGGGTCCACAAGATCTTCCAAAGCGGTGTGGGGGCCAGAAGCATCCTGTCTGCCACCAGCAAATGGCGAACATGGAAGAGCGCCGATGCAACCTCTTCATCCTGTAACGCAGTGAGAATAGGTAGATATTGTACTCGAGGCTCCTACCTGACTGGCAGCAGATAATAATTTTAGTTCAAACCAAAGTGCCAATCGGCCAGTATTCTTTGTTTCACCCTCCATTGGCTCGCAACCCGCGGTTGCGTAATCTAACAGCAGTTCAGTGAGACAATATCATGAGAGGTGAAGAAGGGCCATTGTGCTCACCGTGCAGTCTCGTAGAATCTCTGAAAAGGACGGTTAATACAGGGCTGAAGATGAGAAGCCAGATGGCTCGCCATAGGCCTTGCGTATTTGCAGCATTCTTCTTGAAGTAGCGTGCTGGAAAATCTCTGGGGAGTTGTTGTCCATCAGGTTTTGTAGTGTGAAGAAGGGCGTTGAGTGCCAGTCCATTCAGCAGAATCTTCGCGAAATCTTGCCTGGACAGATCGATGAGCTGGACTCGCGGATGTCGAATGAAAATTTTGAATACCCGTAAATCGGATTGAGCTTAAGATTCGCATCGCCGATGGCAACGAAATTCGAGGGCAGTGTCCCCGTGGGTGCCGAGTGGTATTGGACGTGCGACAGGGTGGCTGATTCAAATTTAATGATATTACATTATGTGGCTCATCCCGATACGCGCGGATTTTAATGTTATCAAACTTTGGGTTGCCCTGTTCGCATAGAATAGAGATTGTCTCCTGAACCCACGCGGGGATGCCGAAATGTCCTCGATATGCCGATAGGAACGGACCAACGTCAGAAGCAATTCGCGGCAAGTCGGTATTACCACAATCGCCCAATAATAGTTGCACTGTTGGATAGGGAAAGATGAGTCTAGGCGGCATGAAGGCGAGAGTTGCGTACTCGTATTGTTGTCCGTTTTAACCAGAGCGACAAGAGAGTCCCCGTACACGAAGTGTTGGATGTCGGTATGCAGCACCATTCCTGGCATGTCAGAAGGTATTGGAAGGATGGCTTCAAGCTCCGGAGGAACGTCGAAACACAGAGTCGCATAACGCAAGTTCCCACTGTATGCGCAGCGAAGGTTCTGCGGAAGGGAGAATCCGGCGTTCTGCAGCCATTTGAAACCTGCCTGAGTCGATCCGGTGCAGTCTGGGAGATTAACTGGGATCAGAACGTAAACCGTAACGGCCAAAACAACGTACCCGCGACGATTGCAACATCATTGAGAGACACCTGTGTGCCGTCGAGCTTGCGAACAACGACAGACTGGATAGAAGTCTTCTCTGCCGAGGGCTCGACACCCCGTACGGTTCCAGCCAACAAGGTGATATTGGCGGCCGTTGGATGCTGTACAAGGAGCCTATGTAGTACTTTCTGGGCACTGGCTCGCCGCATTACTAGAGTATCGGGAAGGCGGCCAAGTGGGTAGTCTTGGAACGGACTGGGCAGGAGGACCCCTGAGTAGTGCGCTTGCAAGTCAGCGGGCACCAAGCTAGAAATTGTGGTGGGCTGAGCACTCGGCGCGGACTCCATTTCCTATACACTTACTGACCACCGGCAGCCTTAAATTCGGTGTCAAAATCGGGCCAGAGTCGTCGGGCGCCGTGAACAAACAGACTCAAGAACGCTAGAGAAGGAGTGTATGTTCATAACTTCACTCTACTACATGAATGTTGCCTCACCATGAACAGCGTTGTATTGCATGATCCTAGTCTTGGGCTTTTCGGCATCTTCGATTTCCGGATCAACAAGCACGACCCGCTCGAAATGGTCGGCAAGTATACGAGCGATCACAGTTCCTGCGATGCTTTATGGCGGAATCATCAAATGGTGCACTGAAACGAACTGTAGCGAGGGCGAACCTTCCTCCACAGACAATCGCTGACCCAGGGAGTTTCTGTTTCCTGGGCTGACCCAGTACGTCGAGTTCCTTCATCCATCCAGCACGGGATTTGCAGAGTTGTTGCCATAAAATGCCGACGATGAACAAGACGCAGCCGCCGACAATAAGCGACAGTGAAAGGGTTGTCATGTTTACCATAGAAGTGACGAGGCCGTTGGGTCCTGCCGTTTATATATGGATGTGTCAACCCCTTGGAGAAGCTTATTTACCGGCGTGACGACCTGGACCGCTTCCAGATCTGCCGTGTGAGTCGGACCCAGGGCAGACGGAGACAGACGTAGTTGGTCATCGGCGGGTTAACATTTTAAGACAACAGAAGTCCGGGAGCGGACTGCTCAGTTGTACTTTTATAATGATTGCTCCGGTAAATTGGGCAAAGTCAAGAGCCCGAGATCCAAATTTAAATCGGCTGAGCGATCTGTGGATTTGAGCATGGCCGAGGCCGAGGCAAGGATTCCAGTGACTCGGCCATGGGAATCGGATGTTTATGTCTGTGTTTTTGTAGTAGTACAGGAGACACCAGCGCTAGAAAATTCGTCAAAAAATTTGTAGACCATGATGGAAGAGGGAGAGGTAATCGTGATCGCCGATCAGTGATGGACACCCCAGGGTTTTATTCAAGGGCTTATGGGCTTATTGCGTCCAAGGTACAAAAGAAACGTCCAGTCGCGATGTACAACAGTAGCACGTATTTCTACTCAACAAGGATGCACCGACGGTCCGGGACCATGGCCGAGATAATGTGTCGGAAGCCCGTGCAGTTGCGGCGCAGAAACTCGAGATTCCGCGCGCTCGGTAAGCTGAAAATCCTACATCGGTTGCGCTGACCCACCCAACTAGGGGGTACTTACCTGCCAATAAATAAGTTGGGTGGCATTTCCGTAATGTGCTCAGGATAAGGAGGCGAGTGATTTGCGCGCGAGGAGCAGGAGATGGTGAAATCATCGTAGTGGTGCTGCATTAAGAGCCGTCTCCGGGGCGGTGCAACAGAAACACAGTACCATAGCGGTGCGGGGAATCGACTGTCGGAACGCGGATAAGCAGGAATTCACAAATGCTGCTCCTCGTGCGTGAGTACGAATATTTCTAAATAGCACAGCCCGTTCCGCGCTGGAGCCGTTTTTCTGGTCGTCGTGCCAATTCAACCGTTCTAGGAACGCGACTGAGCCCCGGATCTGAGAATGAATCTATGTTTCGAGCTGGGGCGAGTCGTGTGTTCAGCAGCGACACCAGTGGATTGGAAGCCGGGGGCATGCAGATGCGCAGCGTCGGGACATATTACTTCAAGTGCTTGAGCAGCACGAATCGTAACCGATGTAATAAAGTGTCGACTGCGAGCTGTCAACTCCTTCCGTCTAGAATGCTCAGTGCGTTGCTGGCAGTGACGTCCTAGGTATTAGTATTGGGTTCCTGAAAAGGCGCTCTACAGATGGAAAAAGAAGAAGAAAAAGATCATTGAAAACCTCACTGGATTGCCGTAGATGTGGCCGGAGGTGGAAGCGCGAAACCAGTTAGATTTGGGGACAAATGTGGTGTAGTTATAATCCGGGTACTTAAATTATTTTCGCCCGCCACTATCATGTTTGAGTTCCAGCTACACATCAAGACCTTGGCAGACGGTTGCTCGATAAGTTTAGGCTCCCGCGATCGCATTAGAATTTGTTCGACAATTTTACAACTCAATTGAACCAATGATCTTCCCGTAGATCAGTGCGGGAGAAGTGATGAATTTTGGAATTTCGTCCTTTATCGGGATACATGCAGTGTTGTTTATCTCGGAAAAATATAAATAGTGTAAAAGCCGGCCGCCTTATCATGACATAATAAGGCAGATATCCGGCGGCGCTATTTTTATTCGGACACGTCTTGCTCCTCCACCTCGCTGTCGTCCTCCGTGCTCGAGCTGCCTCAAGTAGCCCGCTGGGCAATAGTATATATTTGACACCACCGTACCTCGTCGGGAACGCCGCGCTCAGTGCAGAGTCCGGACAAACTTGGAAGCGGAAGCATTGAATACAGGTCGTAGGCAAAAGTTTTGCGTTGGCGGTAACATAGAGCAGCGGCAGACAACGACGCACTACCTGGGATGCGACGGCCGGTCTCCCTGCGTTGTTTTCGCTGCATCCTCGGTTGATGCTCCGAGCCGCGTACGTTCCGCGGGAGGCGAATACGCGTCCCATGCTGCGTGTACGGCTGTGTGCGCACCATTCGCTCGGCGTATACGGGGACAAGGCGTACTGAATGTACTGTTTCCCTTTCCTTTCCTTTCCCCTTCTCATTGGCAGCAGCCGACTTCTCCAACGCTGTCCACCACCCCCGCCGGCGTCGTCTACTGGCAGGCGCCCCTTCCGGAGTACCTTTTGGAGGCCCTCCGTGTATCCGGTGCTCCCCCACACCGAATTCCCACCACTCCCCTGCTTGACCTCAACCAGGACACGATGAGCACGGTGTGCTAATGGCCCCAGGCCGCAGCATCGTCGGCCTCGACCTGATCAACTGCACCTTGGGGCGAAGCACGCCCAGGCCCGGCGACTCTAGCGTGAGGGACGTCGGCATTATCATTGCGCGGTTACAAAATAGTGCAGCCTCTCTCTTTTCTACTACAATACCATTCTTATGCATTTGCAGAAACAGGCGAGCTGGGCGTATCTCGTCGATTCCTGTTTTCGTTTCAGTGTATGAGGACGGGGTGCAACGGCTCGCGGCGGAAAGCCTGCTCGAAAGGTAGAAGTGGCAGAAGTGGGTGGATAGGATTTGGCAAGTTTTGTTCGACTTGCGCGTCCTCCAGCACCATCCCATCCGTTGATAACGCGGCCAGCGCGTCGAGCAACGGGAGCCACAGCAAACTTGCGGGCGAACATGGTGAGTCGCCTCCCTTGTCTATGCACGCTCTGGCTAACACATATTTGTACTCGGCTGCCACCTGCGTCGTTCCTCGTGCAGTTCGTTGGTACGTTCGTCGCGGCGTTCCTGAATCTGTGCGAACGTCGTGGATATTTATAAAGCTGACCCGTCCGCACGACAGGTTTTTATTATCGCGTCGGCGGTTGGTGCGTATTTACATAGATAGTTGACTTGTATTCTGTAGTTTGCTTTCAATATATGTGTGTTTCCCTACTTTCGAAAACTCCAAACGCCAGATAATGTGCCCAGAAGCCGTTTCAACCTCCTACAAAGTGTTATGTTCTCAGATAATTAGTGACAATTGGTATAAAAAGAATGGGACATGGCCAATGTGATAATTGTCGATAATCACAAAATTGTCACCAATTGCGTGCAAATATCTTCGATTGGGGAACTTCGGGTTTTCCTGATGAACACTCAACCTAAATAGGTATTCAGATCATGGTTGGACCATCCATGCGCCGATTGGTCTCAAATTTTGGGAGGGAGGGCCAGAAGGTGGTCTCTCTTCACCCCTAACGTTCAGGATCATGGCAATCAGTTTGAGGAAAAAGACAAAACACATGCGTTTATTCAATCCAAGTGATAAATCAGCCGCACCTAGAAGACGAGAGGCTGTAATTGGCGGTGGTTAACTTTCGACGCCCAATTGACGCCGCACAGCCACGCAGTCACAGCATGATCATCAAAGTGCCACGAGTCCTTCTTGCTTCTTTCACTCTTCAGCGACCACGATATGCGACAACCTCCTATTCCAATGTCTCCGCCGTCCTCTGGGATTCTTCGGCAATCTCATTACAAGCCTCTTGCAGCACGAAGATTGCCCACTGAGCTCGAGAGAGAAATCTTCCGGCTCTGCGCCTTCACGCGGCCTAAGACCATTCCCAAGCTCATGCTTGTGGCATTGCGGGTCAAGGAGTGGTGGGTGATTCCAGCTGTTGTGTTACCTGTGCCACCGCAGACTTATCTCCACCTCTCATGTAGGATCGAGCCATTAATGTATCGCGTAATATTCCTACCAGCCGTGGAGGAGGGTCGGAAATCCGGAACAAGTCGATTGGACGAATACCCAACTTGCACCGTCAGTCGCCTCTTCCGCCTCCTGGAAGAAAAACCCGCATCGAGTTTCCACAAGTCCGTTAAGCATCTGTTCATTGACTTTCCGCACTATGGCTCTCGACACGACGTGATTCGTCTCCTCACCTCTTGTTCTGGTGTCACGAATTTGGTCCTGGGAAAGGTGTGGGAGCGGGAAATTTCTGGCGTAGGCACTATATCCATGGAGCCCCATCCGGTTCTCCCACTTCTAGCCGACATCCAGACCTTACAGATGCTCTCCGTCCACATTGGAACCCTTTTCGGCGATCTCTCTCCAGATTTCACCCACCCAATGTTTCGCAACATCACCCACCTCCACATCTTGGACTCCCGCTCGGAGATGTCGAGGTGGTCTGGTCTATCCCTCATCCCAAACCTCACGCATCTCGCTGTCACGAGGAGCTCAGTTCTCCGCATATGCACCCACCTTCTACGCTCATGTCAGAAATTACGATATCTCGTATACCTCCCCGCGCTCGGCGACGATATTATGGCCGGCGATCCACTGTGTGTTGAGCTCAGCGGGGACCCACGATTCGTGGCGGTGACGTGTATTCGACTGGACACCGATTGGCAAGTGGGGGCGCATACGGGCGAGAATTATTGGACGAGAGCGGAGGCGTTCGTGGCGGCAAAGAGGGCTCGCAAAATCGCTCGTACGTCCGGTTCATCTACGCTCTCATGGTCACAGCCGCTTATATTTTGCTCCCGGGCCCTCTCATCTAGCCCATGAATATTGGATCTCCGGGGACGCCAGGAAAGTACCAAGTTCCTATGTCCGTCCCAGCGGACACTACTGGGGTACGCGGGGGTGCGTTGCTTCTATTGGACAAGCACAACAACTGATGGCATGGTGTGTTTGCGCCATGGCCTTATGATGTCCACTTCCACTTCCTCTTCCTTCATGTCTTCTGCTTTATCAGTCTGGCAATCATGCAACATCGTATCAGTAGCGCGTTACATTGGAACCTGTCTTGTTAGAGATCATTATAAGTGGCGTATACTTATCAAGTCTTCTCTGTCTCCCCGAAATTGGGGTTAAGCCGGTGTACAACGGAATAAAAGCACAGTTCAAGATTATGTAGCCACAAAGTTTCGACGCCGATCTAACGCTTGTAAGAAACTTTAGCTGTTGGGCACTCACTCCTCTGGGGAATTAAAGAGAAATCAAAACCTTATCGTGAAGGAGGGAATTGAAGGGGAGGGAAGGTTGGGTCTGGTTCTAGTGTATACTCGTTAATATTAGGAGGACGGATCTGCGTCTCATAGAGATAAATTACAATCGCAGATCGTTGGTCTGGTCTTGCGGGCTGTGGCTGCAAGTATACATGATCGAACAACCCAGGATTGAAGTGTATTTGGAACGGTGACCGCGGCGAGTGCGGTCCCGGGGAGGAAACAAGGCCTGCGCAGGATTGTACGAGAGCAGAGCGCGCAAGGACGGTCCCGAGCTTGCTGGCGGCGACGACGACCTGGCGTTCGTAGACCCAGGGCTGTATTCCCGAAGATCCACGAGGTGCGCATGTGCGAGACAGTACCCCCCGTCTTTTTATGGCGGGGTGGGGAGAGGCCCCGGTGGGGTAGGGGTGGTGGGAAGAGCGAGGCATGGGTGCCGCGTGGAGGCGGGGAAAGGCGAGGAATAGTCCGCCGAGACCGAAAGAGGATCAGGGTGGGGAGTAGCTTGAAGGTGATGCGAACGAGGAAAAGGGGGCGTCCGGGGAACCATAACACGGTGCTCCTGCTTCCGCTGCTCCCTCTACCGCCACGCGTGGAATGTCGCAGAGACGTGGAGGAGAGAGACGTCGTACATGTAGCAAAGTAAAGAAAAGAGGGCGGATATCGGGGTCAAGATGTGCAGGGGGGGTGATCTACGAAGCAAGTGGAGCCGAGAATATGCTGGGCGCTGCGGGTGTAGACTACTATAGTGCTGGAGCAATCCACGAAAGCTTCCACGAAGCATCACGTCGGCACTATTCATAAGCGAGTCCAGGGAGGAACAGGCAGAGCGGGGGTAGACTGAGCGGAGCCGCGTTTCGGTACTGGTGCGCAGCGGTGGACTAGGGTTTTGGTGTAATCGGTGGACGATCGAAAGAAAGAGGTGGTGTGGCTGTGTTGATCGGCGGGCGGATCAATCGGTGTTCGCCCTTGCCTTCCACGTCCTTTCTCCCAACTTTCTCCAGTCCCGTGCATAGCGAACCCACCGCCCAGCCTTCAAGCTGCCAATGCTTTCCACCCATAGATTTTCCCTCTGACAGCTTCCCATCGCACTCTGGCCTATCGACGCGTCCTAACGTGCTCTGAAAAATGTTCTGCTTCACCGCTCACGCATAAAAAACATCATCCAAGGTTCTTTCATTCTGCATCGGAATGGTGGATTGGATTTTTTTTCTGAATCAATTGGATTCTGCAGGGCCTGGGCGGCTTCGCGCGAATACATCCGGTGCGTCTAATTTAATCATTCTCCTCGTCCTTGAACTGATACCTGGCGTTTTCCTGTACCGCCCACACGTTCTATCATAAAAAATGGATCCCGCACGCCACCCCACCGTTGTGGATGTAACCCACGCGCGTTCTTCGTACATCTGCGCCCGTCTGTTGCCCTATCAGCGTCCCACATGCCCGGGGTCTCCGGAGTGCCTCTATTTTGACGTGCCCCGGATCTCTGAGCACCGGGCTGGAGGTTAGATCCCCGCCTGCTTGACGCTACTCGTACTTGTCTTTTGCGGACAATTTGTCTGCTCCCGGAAAGTTGGTCGTGGAAATGGGACGTTGGGATGCTGGTGCGCGTCCCAATTTATTCTGAAGCTTAAGTGTATTTCAAAGTAATGTGTATTTCGTTAAATGTAACCATGTCCTGGCGCCTGGTATCCGTCACAACTGCTATTTACATGGCCACTGCTCGTATCCTCCATCCTTGTCCCACCATCTTCCCTTAGAACCAGGCAAACCGAAAACGCACTCCGAGTGAACCGAGTCAGCTATACGATCAAAGTTTGTTGTCTTTTCTCACCGAGTTCATACTGCCATCGGCTTCATTTCCAAATTATCGAAGCGAGTCGCCTCCTCTGACCGGCCGGACACAAACCGGAGAGGAACCGTTGATACAGCAGTGGCCGGACCTTCGATCGCTTTTCCGAGCGCTATCCGCACCTGGATGAGCGCGTTGGCAATTCCGGCCAAGGGAGGCATCGCGAGGAAGAAAATGTATTGGACCGGAGAGTTGACTTTCTGCAGCACTGCGTAGACCAAAGCTCAGGATCTGTGCGAAGTGAATTTCAGAAGTGCAAAACGAGTCGCGACGAACGTATAAACTGCTGCGCTTTCAATGAGCATGAAGAGGAATTCCTGGTCTGGATTAGTACCACACAAATTCGTATTCGCTTGAGACGCACCCTGATATTTGATTGCTTCCCGGGCATGGGCGTGAAGTCCTTGGTAATATTCCAGAGTTTCCAAAAGATAGCGCCTGGGTTTCTGTGAGACTGGATGTGACGAATGACAAGGTATGAGATACCGGTGCAGTAGAAATTCGTTCTGTGGAGCGCGATGGTGAGTCAAAGTCATGGAGAGGACGTTCGGCATACGTGAGAGTGAAAACAAAGAGCGGTGTCGCGGTTACCGCCAGCGTAATGTTCTTTTCATGTCTGGCAAAAATAACCAAGACTATCCCGCACACTGAGAGCACAGTGTAGGTTATTCCTCTTATAAATTAAAATACCCACCCGTGACTCCAACGAGTGTGAGTGTCGGCAATACAATTGCAAGTTTGTTCCGGTTCGAAATAACCCAGAGACGGTACATCTGGTATCCTTGTCAAGTGAATAATGGGCAAGTATTCACGGATACTCACAACCATAAGATCGCTGAGCAAGACAGACGTCACCGAAAAAGAATTCAGCGCAATCTCTGTTGGTTGCTCTGTACTCCGGCCTTTGTCGCTGAAGAATGCAAGATTGGTGCCGTCTCCGGAGCCAATAAACCCCAGAAAAATGCTAACAGTTGCTACTGTACAATGCTAAATCGCCCTCTGGGTCAATTTCCTTGATAAAACTGGAAGAGGCGTACCCCCGTGACAGCCAGAAACAGAGCACAGCCCAGCAGGAACGCCATAGACTTATACAGGGGGAAGCCATCAGCCTGGGAGCGCCTCACGAGGAGGTATGTTGATGTCAAGAAGAGATTGAAATAGATGCCATAGAAGAAGTCTGCGAGCACCGTGCCGGCCAAACTCATTGATGGGGGGATCATTTTTCAAGCTCACGTTTTGCAGTTGAGTCGCCTCCTTTTAAGTGCTCGTCCGCCAAAGAAGATCATAAGATGCTGGCGTCGGAATGGTGAATGCCACGCCACGGTGACAGCTATTCACCATCACGGACATCTTCGAAGTTTGATCATTCGCAGGCCGGACTACCCCAGCCAACCCCCGCGTAAGAGGTTTCCGACCTATTGATAGTATATACACAGAAGATGACAAGCATCTTATCTACCTCGCACGAGAAGGCAGTCGTGGAGATATCAGTGACAATATCAGTGGCGAAGAAGAGAAACATAATGATCGTGGTGATCCTTTCTCTTTATGGACACGGAAATTCGTTTTTGTTTGTCCCTGTTCGCACAAAGTTGACCGCGTCGAGTGTGCACGTGATAGAAGGTAATTGACCAGTTGTAATTTTAATTTTGAGTCTGTGACTGTGAATCGAATCCTCCGCATTCTCAAAAGAACATGACATGAACTGCGTCGAGTCGGGAATTCCTTCGTTGACAAGGCTGTCATGGCGCGTTTGATCAATCATGGGTTGAACTGCTTCCATAATTCAAGCCGCATTAAGAGCTTCACTTCACTCACGGCGATGGATGTGGATGTTCCGTCCCACACAATACCACTCAAGGCAATGAGAAGAAAAGACGAATGACGTGTTTGATTAAACAGCGGTTTGGAATGGAATTTCGTCCTTTATCGCGATACATGCGCTAAAAGTGTTCGGAAAGATATAAATAGCCTTATAAGCCGGCCGCCTTATCATGACATACAGCCGGTTTGGAAAGTTTAGAGGGGTTTCGTAAATCCTTGATGCTCTATTTTTGCTTACCTCTGTTTGACACTGAGTCTCCACTTGATGATGTCATTGGCATAACTTTCCTTCGTACTCCCTCCAAACTCTTTGCCTTGAATATACACATTTTGCCCCATCATGAATACACTCATTGGGAGCCATGGGTGGTTGTAGAGAGACAAATAGAATTTAAAGGAAATTTTAGACAATGAATGTTAGCCAATGATGAGCGTGAGTCATAGGTGGAGCGCTGTGGAGCGGCGACTCCGTGTCAAACAGAGGTAAGCAAAAATCGAGCATCAAGGATTTACGAAACCCCTCTAAACTTTCCAAACCGGCTGTAATAAGGCACTGGGCGACCTTATACGGCAGTTATCCGGCTGCCGGCGGCGTTATTTTATTTTGGCATCATAACCCACGACGTCTTGCTCCTGCACCTCGCTATCGTCCTCCCGTGCTCGACCTGCCTCAAATAGCCCGTTGGGCAATAGTACATCTTTGACACCATCAGCAAAAAAAGACTTGGTTCCATAGCACTCAGTAGCGTGGGTAACCGTGGTATCACGGTAGGCAAGTCCCCCTTTTGATAGCCGTTGGTAGCCACGTGCAAGAGCCTGGTAGCTCTCGGTAGCTCCGGCGCGAGACTACCGTAGCTCTCTGTAGCGCCGGCGCAAAACTACCATAGCTCTCCGTAGCTCCTGGTAGCTCTGAAGAGCAAGCCAGGACTGGTGAGTAGCGCATAGTAGCGACTGGTAATTGGAGGTAGTCCAGTACCCGTCACACATATCACACAAAATGGATGCAAAATAAATGAATAAAATAATATTCAGTGCAGAATACATCGCAGTAACTAGAGAGAAAGTCGATGGCTCTTCAACGACACATTAACAAATGGGAATCCGAAACCGCAGCGAAAAAAAACTCACCAGCCACCGGAGGACATGTGGCTCAGTTCACGTTGCTGCTGTAGTCGGCACTGAATCAACAGACAGCAGATCGGAGAACTATCAACTCACCAGCTGATTCAAGAACATAGTGCGGAAGACGAGGTGTCGAATCCCGAAGACGCCATAATTTGATGCGTATGAGGTGAACGAGATCAGACGAGATCCGACTCCAATGTAGCCAATGTCGTCGTCTTGTGGTGAACAGGAAGGGCTTGCAGAAATGGAAAGAATTTGACATGGATGGATACCATAGACTTGGGTGTAGCTTGCAAACAACTTGCGGGGCTCCGCATTGGCAGGGAATGAGAATATCAGGCACGGTTCGCCAGGGAGTGACTTGAGCTAGTGTTAAGTGCGGCAGAGTACACGTGAAGTTTTGAGGGGACTTGGTGTGCCATAGGGAACGATACGGGCCTGCGAGGGGACGCCGATGGCGGGGAGAACCGCTGCATTGGCAGGGGTGTGAAACGACGCGAGGCGACCCTGTGCAAGCACCAGAGCCAACGGTAAGGGGGTATGTTCGTTTGCGGGATGTAGGAAGGGTCTTGTTGGACATGCGACGGCTCTGGCATGCAGGGAGAGGAAAGACGACGACGGGGGAAATGGGGGAAAGGAAGAAAGAGGCATCAACCAACAGAGCCGAGTATCACGCGTTATCACGCAATCGCTCCACGTGCGTCGGAGTTTCTTGTCAATTTCCGCAGACTCGAGACTCTCTAGAAATGTCTTGACATTATTCAAGTGAGCTAGTTTGACTTATTTTCGAGTCATTTTCCCTGCCACTGCCAGCCAGGATTGCGCGGTGCCTCTGCAGATGCCAAACCACTTTATTATTTTTTTGGATCCGAGTCATCCGACTACTGAGCGCTACTGAGCCGTGACAGGCCGGCTATCAAACGCTACTGTAGCCTTGCCGCGCGACTACCAGGGCTACGGACGGCTACTGGGCATTGGTGTGGAGCTACCAACGCTACCAACGCTATCCGCCCTCCAAAATATTGGCATGCAGCTACATCATCACGAAAACCGGGAGAAGTTGATATTGCCTTATATGGGCCACAATCCACTGCAATCGGACACAATCGGTATAATCGGCCACAATCATGATGGGATTTCACCTGAGGTTATAAGGTATCCTCGGATATTACAATCCTCACCAAGCTTTTGGGGGTTATAAGCTTGGTGAGGATTTACAAGGGTTTGTGTAGTTTTGCCACACCTTTCGGGTTCTTGTACCCTTCAGGGACACTGAATCCAATCGCGCACGCAAGAAGGAAAAGAAGTGTATTCACGAGATATAGACTAATAAGAGATACATTTGGCAGGAGGTGAACACATACCACAGGAACTAGAAACGTAGCGAGTACAGAATTTGGTGACCATGCTGAAATCGAGGCGCGAGCCGGAGAGAGCTTGATGCGACGACATGAGGGCATTGTACACTTAAATTTTGAAAAGCTTGAAAGTCAGATATTGCGACAAAGGTTTGATGAGCTTGCAAATGCGACGAATTCTTGAGCCAGTCTCAAGTCTTGCCGAGTAATTGACGCCTGCAGCTCTCGGCTTGAAGAACCCGGATGACTCGGGAACTTGATGGGGCCAGAAGACCATGGGACTTGCATGAGGATAGGGCTGGGAGGGCTCGCGACGTCGTAGGAAGGTGATGAAGTCTCGAGCCAGTCTTGAGTCTTGACGAGTAGCTGATGGCTGAATAACCCCGACGACCCTGGGACTTGATAGGGCCGGAAGACCGTGGGATTTGCATGAGGATAGGCCTGGGAGGGCTCGCGAAGCGGTAGAAAGGTGACGAAGTCTCGAGCCAGTCTTGAATCTTGACGAGTAACTGATGTCTGGAGAACCCCGATGACCCTGGGACTTGATGGGGCCGGAAAACCATGGGACTTGAGTGAGGATAGGCAGAACATGGGCTAAGAGGGCTCGCAGCACGGCGGGAAGGAAACAAGAATGCGAGAACATGTGGGAAGAGACGAAGAAGAGACGAAGAAGCGACCAACCAACCATCAAGCAAATCACGCCATATTGATCAACACTGATCAACAGCGCACGGACCTTCGGAGTTTCCGGCGCGCATCAACCGATGCTTCGGTATTTAGTACCGTACAAGACCGTAGACGCACTTACCTCTCGCCGGGTGGATGATTGCCACCTCAGCTATAACCATTTCTTGTCTTGGGAGTAATAGGTCACACTTCAAATAAGGTCATCTTCGATCAAACACGGTATCTGACTGACTTCATACAACACTCAGATTGCCTGAAGCTCCCATTGGAAAGTCTCTTGAATGGAGCTAAATAGAAATCCAACTATGCCCAGATGATTGTATAGCGGTCATTCCGGCTCGCTCCCGTCCATCATGATCCTCCTTCAAGAAGTGAGCGGGTTTAAGGTCGAAATTTGGTTGAAATGGTCAAAAATATTGAATCAGATTGAACGGCAGCGAGCCAGAACGAAGATGACGCAGCAGAGTGCGTTCCAATAGTCCGGAGGTGGACATACTTGGTTGTTCATTTTTGTTTGAGAGGAAGACGAGGATCTGAGGCCAGAGGACGGCAAGGATGGAAGGGATGAGTGCGCCACAGCGGATTTTGGCTACAATGAGCTGTAACAGATGGAGAGTAATTTAAAATATTCGCCCAAAGACCACCCTCAATCAAACGCGGCACTTTGACCGACTTTGTACAACATACCCGAAGCGGCACTACGGCCGATACCTGGCCTTATAAATCCGTACCAGGTTTATGAAGCATTGCCAAAGGTCTACCAGCTTGGTGTCAACCTTGTATACCTTGGTGAGCTTTTGGCAATCCGTCAAAATCAATGTAATCACCCATCTTCTTGATGGCATCTCAACAGACAATAACACATGTTCCCGCTTTTGGTGATGATAGCAAAACTCTTTTTCCGGATGACCACCGTACGTCGTCGGGAACGCCGCGCTCAGTGCAGACAAATTCGGAAGCCGGAGCATTGAATACAGGTCGTAGGCAAAAGTTTTGCGTTGGTGCCGGGCGGTGACAGAGCAGCGGCAGAAAACGACACACGATGCGACGGCAGGTCTCCCTGCGTCGTCCTCGTAGCACCCTCGGTTAATGCTCCGAGCCGCGTACGTTCCGCGGGACGCGAATACGCGTCCCACGCTGCGTGTACGGCTGTGTGCGTACCATTCGCTCAGCGTGTACGAGGACAGGGCGTACCCTCGATGTGTGCTGCTTTCCTTTCCTTTCATTTCCCCTTCTCATTCGCAGCAGCCGACTTCTCCAACGCTGTCCACTGACCCCGCCGGCGTCGTCTACTGGCAGGCGCCCCTTCCGGAGTACCTTTTGGACGCGCGCCCTCCGTGTATCCGAATCGCCACCACTTCCGCCACTTGACCTCGACCAGGATACAATGAGCACGGTGTGCCAATGGCCCTGGACCGCAGCATCTTCGACCTCGATCTGATCAACTGCACCTCGGGGCAAAGCACGTCCAGGCCCGCCGACTCTAGCGTGAGGGACGTCGGTATTGTCCGAACGTCACCGCGCGGTTACAAAGCGGTGCGGCCTCTCTCTCTTTTCTACTACAATACCTCTCATTCTTTGCAGAAACAGGCGAGCCGGGCGTGGTCGCGCTCGTCTACCCCTGGTTTCGTTTCAGTGTATGACGGCGGGGTACAACGGCTCGCGGTGGAAAGCCTGCTTGAAAGGCAGAAGTGGAAAAAGTGGGTGGATAGGATTTGGTAAATTTTGTTCGACTTGCGCGTCCTGCAGCACCATCCCCTCCGGCCAGCGCGTCGAGCAACGGGAGCCACCGCACCGTCTTCAAGGCGCCTCTCGCCGTACCGCCCCAAAACAACGTCACTGCTGCCTCTCAAATTAGGAGAGCCACGCGGGATTGCAGTGCAACGGATACGGGAGTGCACTTGCTGAGGTACTCCGCACCGCTCGGTGCGCGCAAGTACTCTATCCTACTCCCAATATTGATTACATTTTGACGTTCATAGGAGCGCTGTTTTTTTAGAAAAAAGCCGCAAGCAGGTAAATCCCACGATGCTGCGGCAGCCCCGGACTCGGAGTAGATTCTTTTGCTGTTGCGCGCAGCCTCGCTACCCGTTCTTTAGCGCGTCCAACGTTACGCGATCACCACCGGGAGCAAGGGCGGCGCGTAGCGCCGCTGAGTCTATTTTTATCGGATTTGACACTGGCATCTGCTACTAAAATCGTCAAGATATCATATATGCAGATAGCGTCCCGTATATCCTCTCCTCCCCGTCGTCCGCCCGTCTGATTCGGCCCCAGATATCGCAACATAGTGAATATCTCCGTTTGTTTCGATCAATGCTAATACCGCCCGCCTGCAGATTCAATTCCAGGGTACGCCGTCCCTGGTGCCTGTAATACTGACCCATCCAATTCTTCTTCCAACACACCCTACTCCAACCGTAGCGATAATACTGCTTTTGGGGTATCGAGTGGACAAGAACGTGGGTGGTGGGTGGGCGAAGAACGAGCCGAGCGCGGGACGACAAGTGACTAAGTATCCATTGATTTAAAAGTATATCCACCTTGTTTTGCACCTATGCAACCTATGCAATCACTCACATGTCGTGTGCATCAGGTCCACTTCTGACTCGCAAGATTGATCATCCACCCATCAACTCAGCAGGGATGGTACTTGTTGAGGTCCCGATACTCGGATATTTCATCAGAAACATTGGTGTGTGGTCAAATAGATCACAAGTTGTCGTGGTCATCTACACAAATTGCTCACACAAAAGCGCAGAGAATTGAGATGCGACGAGGCCCAACAACAGCTTCGAAAAGACTACAATGACGGGGAAGAGGTGTCGTGTTAATCTGCACATGGAAACCATTTGCGGCTGAAGGACGGCGGGTCGACCTTCTTTTCTTGAAGGATTGACATGTCTGACATATCAGAGAAGTCTTGTGTTAATACAAGGTAGTGGGACAACAAGTACTCCATAATCAGAGTGTTCACCGCATGCGAATGTTCCGATTCCGTTTTAGGAAAAGTTCAGACATGGAACAAAGAACAAAGACAAATTTTTTTGCCATCGCTGCGTAGGGTCTCATGGTTGAAAGATGGCCATAGTGCAATGACGCTGAATGAGTACTGCCATTGGTAGTGCCTTCATACTGCTCCACAACCGGGCTAATGGCAGTCTCAGCTTACCTGCCATAGGTGTTGCCCCCCGTGACAGTGGTAGGTGGAAGAGCAACAAAGACAATCTTGATACTGTATTATTACATTCAATTCGACAAGGGGGGTGATGCGTGACATGTTGAACATATTCGACACTTCGACACACGCCATGTTAGACCGTGACAACCCCAAAAAATTCGACACCATCCCAAAACGGTGCAGAGACATCGTAGAGTCGTTTGGGCCAGTCTGCGAAAGCAGGGAAAAGCAGGCAGACCGTGGCTTAAATTAAGTGCCTGGGGAATGGTTCTCCCAGCGATTTTGTGACACTTTATTGACTTTAGGCTGATACAAAGCTAAAATTGACGAAAGACAAACATGTAGCCAATTTCGATGTGGGGGATGCACATGATTTTTTTTTGTTGCGCTCTTGCTGCTGAAAGCCGTTTTTAGAATTTTGCGAACCGTCGAACGTATTCGACAACCCCTGTGACCCGTAACAAGTAACCAAAGTTCGTCGTCGACAGGTACCTCTGTGACCCGTGACTGTTGAATTGTAATAATACAGTAAGAGTTCCTCGGTTGGCCGACATTTATGAATGATCTCACACTACGACCCCACCTTTTGACAGATGAATGATCCCAGAGTCGACAGATGTGTGATTCAACTGCAGAGAACAGTAATGTATTCTGAACTCGTCTGCCAGGTACTTAGGTGCCCAGGTTGTGCAGATTTTGTCGGGGGTAGTGGAGGACGAGGTACACGCACTGTTTGACCGCAATGCCAAACCTCGGTACCGGTCGGTCGAACTGCGTGCGCTGATTTCATGCTACAATTAGCTCACTGTGGTCAGATGATGCACGCGTCGCACATGGAGATGTCGAACTACGATTCCATGTTGAAGCTCTTCTCATCTAGGAAGGTGATACAGGTCTTCGTGAAGTACATTTATCTTGTCTTAAGCCTGTTTCAAGAAACTCCTCGATATTTCCCTGTAGTTTTCAGGATTCCGTGATTGTACAGATACCCCGTCTTCTAAGCCTCTTCGTGAGATGCCTGTCTTCTTCCAGTAGATAAGTCTTCGCAGCGACTGGGCCGTTGATGACTGTAGCGTACATTTGAACACGATGTACGTAGGTGTAGTACCTGCTTGTTCCTTATTGGAACCACCGAGTAATACAACTTCCTTCCTTCCTTCCTGCCATTCACCTGCTCTAACGGCAGTTTGATTTCACCTGCTGTGGGTTTTTCCCTCCGTGATATTGGCGCCGTAGCGACAATCATTCGTCTTGGATATAAGGAATACCAACAAACGACTACCGTCCGTTTCATTGCCGACCCAATGTTCACTGACGAACATAATTCCTCCTCAGAGAGCTTCCTGGAGAAGTTCCCTGAACCACACTTCGTGTCAGATGATGGACACCGCTCAATGTGGGCCCTAGCAAAGGCCCTCCTCGCCAAGGTCCTCGCCTCCTGGTTTTGGCTCCTGGCCAACGCGCTTCTCACGTCCTCTTTGGGGATAGCCCTGATCTTTTTTGTCGGACTGCGCGTTCCAATTGCCTGGGACCTCTCTCAGCTTGGACAACAGCATGTTGGGATAACCAATGTGGTTGTAACTGGGCTGACAACACTGTGTACAACGCAACTGAAGTATACAGTGGAGTTAGCCGCCAGCCACTATGCTGCAATGGCGTTGCATCGAGGCATAACGCTGTACCAGTGGGACTGCCTTGAAGCACTGTCGACGACCAAGGTGTTCGCCACGTTGAGCAGCCGTCATAAATGGGAGGAGGCTGTGTCGGTGGAGGTTGTGTGGGTGCTGATTATTGGAACCATGGTTGCTCACGAGGAAGCGCCGCCTTACGTCGGCACAGACCTTGCTTGCTAGATCACAGATTACGTTGAACGAAATCAAGATGTTGCTTCTCTGCGAATAGCCTACAATATATACATAACTCTCCGACAGTCTCAACTAATCGTCGGGCCTCTTTTCAAACATTGCTACTAACAGTCGTTGATTGACTTGGAAGACATTGAGTGGAATCCTGAGTGGGCTCAGATCAATTGAATTGCGTATTGGCGAAACGACGTACTTTAAACGGGGCGTCTCTTTTTTGTGGGACTACCTGGGTCTGTTTTCTGGATTTTGCGTTTGCGCGGGGTGGTAGTGGTCGTCGGGGATTTTGGGGCAGGGACCAAAACACGAAGATTTTCGATGTCAGCTGTATAGGTGTCACGTCCTCTGGCTTCGTCTCCCCTGGCCGTAATATTCCAATGTTTGAGAGTGACCGTCGCCCCAAATACTTTATTAGCTCCTCTTAAGTTCTAAGTGGTCCCCATCCTAATAAACTTAAAAGTTCTAGTAGATCTTAAGTTTTGTTAGTATAGCCTATATAGCGTATTTAACCTACATACTTGCTAAATTGACATACAATCTTGAACTCAAGTTCCTCTCGACATCTCAAGTTCCAGCTCAACTTAAGTTCAGCCAATAACTCAAGCTCCCGTCAAATGAGACTGAAAGAAATAAATATTCAACTACTTAAGTTGCCGCCGAACTCCAGTTGCGCCGTACTAAAGTTCCCCTACTACAACTTCAGCAACTCAAGTCCGTGAACTTAAGTCCCATCAACTTGAGATCCGTGAACGTAAGTTCCGTGAACGTGAGTTTCGTGAACTTGAGTTTTCTCACCACTGAAGTCCGTGAGATTGAGTGGGATGACTTAAGTTCTGCGGCGACTTCAGTTCCAATACAAACCGCCAAAATAATTTCATACCTCTTTCCGGCGTGGTCATTGCCTTTCACGGGGCTCTTCACAACGTACTTATAGCTGATATATATTCCATTAGCACCGCTCACGAAGAAGACTGGGAACCTTACCTGGGTTTCGGCTTGGGCGCATTAAGTGCAGCGGCCGCCTTGATCTGACGTTCCAATGCAGCCTCCTGTGGTTTGAAATGAGCCTAACAGATAGGATGTGCGAATCAAGGCTTGCCTCCGGTGATTTGCGTGCTCTCGTAGTGCGCCGAGTCTCAGACACTGCATCACCCTCTGGGACGAGCTGGACATCCGCCTTGCGCTTCGTCCCGCGCTTCTTCTTCTGCGGCGGGTCCTCCGTGTTAACCGGAGGCGGTGACAGTGGCGGCGACGGTCGAGGCGACGTAGGCGATGTCGGTCGCGGCGACGCAGGTGGCAACGGTCGCGGC